>JAYEPQ010000012.1:23399913-23619913 GCA_036321105.1 Dracaena cambodiana | reverse complement strand
TTTGGGGGACCAGACCGAGCAGCTCCCTACCGGGCCTGCTTCACTGCCTTAGAAGAGCAAGTGAACACGTTAAACACTGTTCGCCAAGCGGACGTGGAAGCTATCACCGCAATAGAGATGGCGCGGCTTCGGGTGGAATTAACGGCACGCCGAGAAGAACTGGTACGACAGGAAGAAGCATGGTCTCGGGAGTTGACAGAGTTTCAGGCCAGTCGGGAGTCTATTCTTAAGAGCTTGGAGAGAGTGGACTCAGAAATTGGGGGAAGTCAAGCTGAAATCCATAGAGCCCAAGAGACCATTGCCAAAACTCGGCCAGTCATAGTGGCCAATGAGCGCAAACTAGGAGAATCTGTTAAGAAGCGAGAAGAGCTAGTCCTCAAACATGGGCAGGTCGAGCAGGAGGAGGGACTAAGGAGCCGTGCTATAGAAGACTCTCGTCACCGTCTGAGTCATCAACTTACAATAAATGACGATGTCTTACTTCAGCAGGCTCGGCACTCCATAGAGGCAAATCGTCGTCAGGTGATTGACGAGGTGATGAATAAGCTGAAGCATGTAGGAGATCCATAATTTTCTTCTTATTCTTTTATTCTTTTTGTCATAAGTTTTCGTAATAAAAGAAAGAATATTTGTAACTTCATTCTTTTGATGAAATAAAGATGATCATTTGATTCTTTTATCTGATGGCTATAGAATTTATTTGCACAACAGATAACCTGTCATCAAAATGATTTATTTTTAGGCACAATTTTCCAAATCATACTGTCAGAGGTAAGAGCTTAACATGACAGGGTTTATGGGATTTTTAGCAAACCCCCAGCTATCAACGGATTTGACTAGTTTTTACCAACTACCGTTTGAATTGGGCTAGCCATGTTATTCCCCTCAACATGGTGAGTTGTCGAAAATTTCGTTTGGGCTTAAATGCTAAACGTTTCCTCTTCCCTTTGCCTTATCGGCTGTTGGTAGTGAAAATTTCTAAGTTAAAAGGATTTTCCACAACAGAACGCGGAGCCAATTCAGTAGCCCGCGTTTGGTAATATTAACCCTGCGTTTGAATAAAACGCGGAGATGTTTAATAGCTTCGCGTTGATTCCGTAGTCTGGCTTGTATTAGCCTCGCGTTTGAGTAAAATGCGGAGATGATCAATAGCTCCGCGTTAGCTCCGCGTTTTGGTTATTTAGCGCCGCATTTTGATGCGATTAAAGCTCCGCGTAAGCAGATAACCAGAATCTCAAATTGATTGAGATTATGATTCTGGGCCTATCCAAATACCCAAATCAAGTCTAATCAGAATTCCATTAAAACTAAGATATTTGATTGGAATCCTTGATGAATGCGAGTTCTATTTAGATAGAAACTCTTGCATTAACCTGGGGCTATAAATACCTTCCTGGTGAAACCCTAGGGATCTTCTTTTCGGCAATTGAGATATTTTTCTGAAATCTTGGAGAATTCGAGTTACGCACAGAGCCTTGAGTTCGTGAAGATCAGAGAAAATCACCATCTTCCTTCTGGAGTTCTTGAGAAGTTTGAGTTACGCGAGAGAGCCTTGAACAAATCAAAACCAGAGAAGATCGTCTATAGTCGGCCGATATCTTTAAAAGAGAAGATTTCAACGTACCGATTGTCCAAAAGAGCTGCTCGACAGATCCCATCGCCACTGATCACACGAAATATTGTAAAAGAGAGCGATAAATATAAATCCTCTCGTTTGTTCTTTTTTTTATCTTGTTCACTTCCGTTGTAATTCAAGATTATTTGATGGAAGGAAGCGAAGGAACTTTTGCGACGAACAAACTGGCGACCACAGTGGGAGCCATCTCTTTCACTGATGAAGAGATAGTGGCGCAATCGGACGTTGACTTGATCGGATCCGAAGTAGACACGCTGGTCGTTGAAATCGACCAGCAGAAGTATGAGGAGTTCCTCTCCTCCGGATCAGGTGACTTGGATGAGACACGACACTATCGTCGCATGTACTCCAATGCCCGAGTGACGGGTAGAAAGGTATCCACCGAGAGACAGGGATCCTTGGAGACTGCGGCTATAGAGCCGGAGTTCACACAAGAAATCCTAGCCGAGGATGAGCTTCCAACTCCCGAAGAAGACCTAGGGACTGGACTGATCAGGACCCAACTCCGGAACAGGAACCGGAGAGCGAGGCGTAGAGCCCTCAAAACCCGCCTTGGACGCGGAGTTAACTCTAGAGGACGCGAGGCTATGGTCCCTCGCAAACTGGCTCGCGCTACCCGCGAGACCAGTCTCTACCGCGTTAAACGCGAAGATACAACTTGCCTTAAAAGCAAGGAAAAGCCAGCGTATGATTTTCCACGCGAGGCTATTACTGAGCCTAGCGAGAGACGCGAAGCTAGTAAGGGTTGCGCTAGTCGCAGAATACCCAACACTCGCGAGAGACGCGAGTATAAAAATTCTTCAAAACCAGCGTGTGATTTTCCACGCGAGGCTATTACTGAGCCTAGCGAGAGACGCGAAGCCAGTAAGGGTTGCGCTAGTCGCAGAATACCCAACACTCGCGAGAGATGCGAGTATAAAAATTCTTCAAAGCCAGCGTGTGATTCCCCACACGGGGCTATTGCTGAGCCTAGCGAGAGACGCGAAACCAGCAAGATTTGCGCTAGTCGCAAAATACTTAACACTCGCGAGAGACGCGAGTATAAAAATTCTCTAAACCCAGCGTGTGATTCTCCACGCGAAGCTGATACTGAGCTAAGCGAGAGATGCGAGGCCAGTAATACTCACAATAAACGCAAGACTTCTGATACCCGCGAGGAACGCGAGAACGATTGGCAAATAGTTGTCAGTCGTAAAAATCGTGCTAGGCGCGAAGCTATGATTTGCGTCAATCGCAAAGATAAGCCAGCGTGTAAGACCTTCCCTTCACGCGGGGCTATTATTCCAGAAGCTAAACTTCTAAAGACATACCAAGCCAGCGAGAGACGCGAGGCTAGTGTGGATAAGCACGGAGCTATTCTTCAGGCCCGCAATATGAAACACGAAGCTATTCCTAAGCCACGCAAGGATCGGTCCAACCCCAGAGTCAGGGTTGATCAGACAAAGAAGCTTCAGTGGGTTCCCAGATCTTCCCAAGAATTGAATGAACCTCTTGACTCTATGACTAAAGGCGCTGATCTCAGGGAATATCTCTCTAAGAAGAGAGGCATAGACCAACTTCAGGTTGAGCCTGTCTGTCATTGCCAGCAACTTGTGACGGCAGTATCAGCCGTAATGGACAACTGTGGCTGCAGCAAGAACAGGATATCTGTGTTCGACCGATTAAACGAGTCAAACCAGAATCCTGCTAAGAAACAAGAACCACTTCCCTGAAGCAAGGGAGAGCTGTAACCTCCAATATGGTAAGAAAAGGAAAGAAAATTGTAGAGACGGATGATAATTTGGAATCAAGTGACGAAGAACCTCATCGTATCACTCGACTTAAATCAGGAGCCGTCCCGCCTCGAAATTATAAGAGGCTCGCAGGGGGTTTTTACGATGAGGACAGTGATAATTCAGCTATAGCCTCACCCCGTTCCTCTGCATCGTTTAGACTACAGAAGTTAGCATCTCACATGACAGATAAATCTGATGATATCAATCAGAGATTTGAAGCTCAAGAAAGAATGATTCGAGAGCAGCAAAAGATGATTGAAGGTCTTAAAGTCATACTATCGAGATTTGTTGAAGATAATGCCAAAAAGGGCAAGGAAAATCCAAATGAAGAAGAACAGGAGGAGAAAGCCCACTCGATGCATGAGGAAGAAGATAGATTTTTTTTCCATGATCCGCATGAAGAAAAGCTTGAAAAATTACAGAATCAACTCGAAGCTTTGATGCGTAAAAAGGAGTTGAAAGAATCAGGGGTCTCAAGACCGTATCCTCTTGAATGAGATACGATACCATACCCACAGAAGTATAAGCCGCTCAAGTTAGAGCCTTATGACGGGAAGGGATCGCTCAGTCAGCACATCTATTATTTCTTGTCCCAAGCAGGACATCTGTTGGGTAATGACCCAATTATGACAAAAGTATTCACAAGTACTTTGCGAGGGCCTGCCTTTACTTGGTTCATGCAGTTGCCCCCAGGTACTATTAATACCTGGTTAGATATTGAGAAATTATTTCTCTCACGTTTCTTTAAGGATGACACCGAGATTACGATTCATTCCCTCCTTGCAACTAGACAAGGAGAACAAGAAACGGTTAAAGATTTCATAGAAAGGTTCCGGGAGAAGTCCGTACATTGCAAACACGGAATGATCCAGAAAACTCTAGTAGAGACCTGTCGACACAATCTTAAGACCAATGTGCTCCTCAAAATGGGGGCCGTAGAGTCTAAGACGTAGAGGGACCTGCTCAAACAAGGAGAACAAGCTGAAGACTTGATTCGCCGAGTTGAAGAGTCCCGCGGGCCAAGAAATGCTGGGGGTAGTAAGTCATATACCCAAAACAACAGCAATAAGAATAAAGGAAAAGCAGCGATATCGTCAGAAGCTGTTCCTCAGAAAACCAGTCGTCCGCCAGAGCCGAAGCCTCAAGGTCAGCGAGGATCAAGGCAAATTAGACCGCAGCATGAAAGGAATTACACTTTCAAAGCTGAACAGACACCTGTCCTCTTTCACCTGCTCCAAAAGAAGGGAATGCTAAAACTTCCGGAGAATAAGAAGCCAGAAGACGCTGGTAAGACTAAAGATCCCAACTACTGTCTCTATCACCGGAATGTTGGGCACCCTACCCGGGATTGTTTTCCCCTTAAGAACAGAATCCAAGCACTAATAGAAGCTGGGGTTCTGATGCTTAAGGAAGAGCAGAAGAAGGTCACTGCCAATATGGCAACCATAGTGGTTGGAACCCACGAGTTCCCACAGGAGTGACCCCAATCCCAAAGGGTGAGGCAGTTACAAAGAATCTTGATCCTTACAACAAAGCCCAAGAAAGACTTGTCCCTGTAACGACCCAAAGAGGGGAAGTTATGTGGGTTCACCCCGATTTGATAGAAGACGAGCAGTGGACAAACACAGGGGGTCACAAGAAAAAGCGGACTAGCAATGCTATCTCCGCGGAAATAAACGATGAATATATTGCAGGAATACCCACAGACTCTAAAGAGAAGCCCGAAGCCATGGCCACTCATCAAGATGGGGCAGGCCCTTCCGGCACTCGGTCTGGGAAAACATATCTTAGAGACTACACCAGAGTAGATCCGAAGGATATATATGCGGAAACTACTAATCCTGCAAAGCAAAAAGGTGTTCGTCTCCAGAAGAATCCGCGAAGAGATAAAGGAGTTAAGAATACCTCCTTCCAATTTGATATCATAACTCAGCTGGCAAATATTCCAGCTCGAGTAACGCTATACGAGTTGTTACGATTATCAAAGTCAACTCGTGAGGCGTTAAGGGAAGCTTTGACAGACTCTGAGTCATTCCTAGCTCAGATTGTCGAGCCGGCTAATGAAGAACAGGATTCTTGCCCCCGCTGTCATCAAGTGAGGAGGCAGGTCTCACAAATAGTTTTCTCTCCAGAAGACATGCATGTAAGGAATATAAAGCACAACAGGCCTTTATATTTCACCGGATATGTCGGATCCACAAAAGTGGACCGAATTCAAATTGATCCGGGTTCTGCACTAAGTGTCCGTACCCAGAAGATTGATGCAGCTGCTAGGGATCTCCCTCCATCGTCTGACACCAACCAACACGTCAATATATGGGTTCAACGCCAATAATAGCAGCCCCCTCGGGAAAATTCGACTCCGATGCCAAATTGGAGATCTAAGGACGGAGGTTACATGCTATGTTATTGATGCAGATACCTCCTACAATATTCTACTAGGATGACCTTGGATCCATGCTTACATGATCGTCCCGTCGACTCTTCACCAATGCATGAAATATTGCAATGAGGAAGGAGAAGTCCGGACACTAATTGCAGATAAGCAACCTTTCAAAGGACTGAAGAATTACTTCATAGATACTTCACTCTACAAACCAGCTCATGAAATCTCCAACGATGATCCTGGCAAGCCTCAAAACCCTGATGAAAGTGGTAACGAGGCAGACACGGAGTATGAACCTTTTGAAGAAGATGATGGGGGTGATTATGAAATTAACCCCAACCTAGATTTTACTCTTAGTTTTGATAATATAGTGGATGTAATAGAGAGTGAATGGGTTATTAATGAAAATGTAAAGTTAGTCTACGAGCATGCTGTAGCTACTGAATCGGAGCCCTCTTGTACCTCCACCGAAGTGGATGACCTGACCGAACTTGAAGTTCTGGTGACATACCATTTGCCCCTCACGTCTTCCCTCCTCTCTCAATTAAAAATAACCAAGGATCATGGGCACTTCTTTGAAGTGCCTCCCCGACAGAAGTCCCAAAGGCCGATCATGTTCGGCAAAGTGGTCACGTCGCCTCGACAAAGACAAAGTAGTGAAAGTGATGAACAGACATCACCTCAGTTCCATTTGTACGAACAGAGATCCTGACAGATGATGGAAAAGATGGGATATAATTTTACCCAGAAGCCGGGATTAAACTTTGGGAAAGGGCGACGGAATCTCATGCCCTCGTTTAGACCGAGAGGAAAGAGTCCTGATTATTATCAAAAGACCTGCAGGGGATTGGGTTATGTATCTACCCCACCTTCTTCACCATTAAAAGATGAAGAGAGTTCTTCGGCCAAAAAAGAAACATCTTCACCCGACCATGATTCGGATATAAGCACCGGTGCTTGGTTTCAGTCTTTGACAGCCAATATGGTTTCAGCTGCGCCAGAAAGCGACGAGGAACCAATTGACGTTCAAGATGATGCTTGGGCTAGGCATATGGGTACTCTCTGGGATGTCCGCTTGACGTTCAAGATGATACTTGGGCTAGGCATATGGATACTCTCTGGGATGTCCGCTTTGAACAGCGTGACCCGCCCACAGAAGACAAATTAATACAAGTTAACATGGGAACGGAAGAAAATCCGAAACCCATTTTCATAAGCGACACACTAACTTCTTTAGAAAAGGAGGAACTTATATCTCTTATCAAAGAGTATATAGATGTGTTTGCGTGGACTTATGAAGATATGCCTGGGCTTGACCTCAAATTGCCACACACCGGTTAAATATAAAAGAAGATGTCAAACCTGTTAAACAACAACAGAGGCGTTTTCGACCAGAGTTGATGGAGGCAATAGTTGCCGAGGTCAATAAGCTTATTGAATCCGGATTCATTCGTGAAGAACAACATCCTGATTGGGTGGCTAACATAGTGCCAGTTCGCAAAAAGAATGGCAAAATCCGGATATGCATCGATTTTCAAGATCTGAACGCCGCATGTCCCAAAGATGAGTTTCCACTCCCCATCACCGATGTGATGATTGATAGTACCTGTGGTTATGAGAGGATGTCCTTTATGGATGGCTTCTCAGGTTATAACCAAATCAAGATGCACCCGGATGATGAGAAGCATACAGCTTTCAGAACGCCGCTGGGGTATACTGTTATACGGTGATGCCATTCGGATTAAAGAACGCAGGTGCCACCTACCAAAGCCCAATGAGTGTCATATTCAAGGAACACCTGCGCAGAACAGTGGAGTGCTATGTGGATGACTTAGCAGTCAAAACCAAAAACAAAAGAGATCATCTTCATGATTTAAGAGTGGTCTTCGATCTTATGCGGAAATATCATCTAAAGATGAATCCTACCAAGTCGTTCATAGGGGTATCCCGCGGGAAATTTCTTGGGTTCATAATCACCTCAAAAGGAATTTTTCTCGACCCTGAAAAGGTAAAAGCAATTAGCGAAATGCCGTCTCCCCGCAATCTTAAGGAATTAAGGGGATTACAGGAAAAACTCGTCTATATTCGACGCTTCATTTCCAACCTATCTGGACGATGCCAGCCATTCTCAAAACTTAAAAAAAAGGAGTGTCTTTCATATGGGATGAGGCATGTCAGCAGGCACTTGATGACCTCAAGGAGTACCTTACTAAGCCTCCTGTACTTATGGCACCAGCCCCTGGCAGTCCTTCCTTATATATGTTAGGGCCATGGATAATGCTTTAGGAGCATTACTTGCTCAATATAATGAGCACGACCATGAATATGCCCTCTACTATTTAAGCAGAACAATGATTGGGACCGAACAGCGGTATACCCCGATTGAAAAGGAATGTTTAGCCCTAGTGTTTGCTGTTCAGAAAATGCGACACTACCTTTCGGGGCAAACAATTCATGTCATATTACGGGTTAACCCCTTGAAGATTCTGATGACCAAGCCGGGATCCTTAAATGGCCGATTGGCAAAATGGGCGCTCTTACTATCGCCCTATGATATACATTTTGTCCCTCAAAAGGCCACGAAGGGACAAGCAATCGCCGACTTCTTTGCAGACCATCCAATTTGGTCCAAATCTAAACAGACGTCAGAGGTCAACACAGTTGGCAAAGAACAACCATGGCAAATGTTCTTTGATGGTGCTGCCAGACCATCTGCTACTGGAATGGAGGTTGTGCTTATCTCCCCACATAAACATATATTGCCTAACGGTTACTCATTAACAGAACCGTGCACGAATAATATCGCGGAGTACAACACGCTCATTATCGGCTTAAAAATAGCTCTGCAACTGGGGGTGAACCATCTAGAGGCATATGGAGACTCTAAGCTCATCGTCAATCAGATGACAGGTGAGTATGAAGTCAGAAATGAAGCCCTCATCCCCTATCATTAGTTAGCTATTGAGCTAGCAGGACATTTTGAACAATTCTACATATATCACGTATCTCGAAATGAGAACGTTTATGCAGATGCGCTTGCCGCATTAGCCGCAACACTGGCAATCCCGCCAAGTGAAGTTAAAAGCATCACCATTGGTAGCAGAGAACTCCTCCACCCAGACGCGGTGTCTCAAGCCGAAGAGGTATGCTAGATAGGTTTAAAGTTAGAGCCCCGTGATTGGCGATTTCCGTTTGTGGATTATGCTTTGCATGGGATATTACCAGAAGATCCAAAGGGAGCCACCTCAATAAAGAGGAAGGCCCAGAGATTTTATTATGACCATAAACTTCAGACTTTATACAGAAAGTCAAGAGATGGTCTGCTGCTACGCTGCATATCAAAAGCAGAAGCAGAAGAAGTGCTGAGAGAAACGCATGATGGAATATGTGGAGCTCATCAGCCCGGTCCAAAACTCGGAGACCGTATAAAAAGGCTAGGATACTACTGGCCAAATATGATCACGGAAGCAATGGCATACGTTAGACGATGCCATGCATGCCAAGTTCATGCTAATTTTATTCATCAACCCCAAGAATACTTGCACAATACCGTCGCGAGTTGGCCATTTGAGGCATGGGGGATGGATATTGTGGGGCCAATAACTCCCCCGTCATCCAGAGGACATCGGTTTATTCTTGCAATAACCGATTATTTTTCAAAATGGGCCGAAGCCGTGCCCATGAAAGAGGTGAAAACGACAGATGTGATCAAGTTTATCAAGTATCATGTCATTTACCGATTTGGCGTCGCTCGACGGATCATTCATGATAATGGTCCGCAATTCATTAGTCAGAGATTCTCCAGATTCTGCAACAAGTTCAGAATCAAAGATATCGCTTCCACACCATATAACCCTGCGGCTAATGGGTTAGCTGAAGCTTTTAACAAGACGATCATCAAACTCCTTCGGAAGTTCGTCTCTTCCAATAAACGAGATTGGGATGAAAAGTTGGGAGAATGTTTGTGGGCATATCGCACCACCATTCCCACCCCGACCAAAGCTACCCTGTTCTCTTTGGTTTATGGAAGTGAGGCTGTTTTGCCTCTTGAAATCCATATACCATCATTAAGAGTGGTTTTAGCCACAAGGATGACGACAGAAGAGCGCTATCAGCAAAGATCGCAAGAACTAGAGGCGTTAGATGAAAAACGTCTCAGGGCTCAACAACAAATTGAGTTGTATCAAGCCCGAATATCTCAAACATTCAATAAGAACGTCAAACCAAGGACCTTTAAGTAAGGAGACTTGGTTCTGGCTGTTAAAAGGCCAATGGTGCTAACCCACAAGACTAAGGGTAAGTTTGAACCCAAGTGGGAAGGACCGTTTATTGTGGAGACAGTATACTCCAGTGGAGCCTATCGCTTAATGAATCAAGACGGCGACAGGATGATGATGCCGATCAATGGCAAATTTCTGAAGAAATACTATTCTTAATACCCCTGGAGATACGCGTCTTCTTTTCTTAGGCATGCGCAGTTTGGCGCCTCTGACCTAAACCTGGTGCGTTTTGGTTCTCAAGTTTGAACCACCTCCAGTCTTTTTCTTAGGCATGCACAGTTTGGCGCCTCTGACCTAAAGCTGGTGCGTTTTGGTTCTCAAGTTTGAACCACCTCCAGTCTTTTTCTTAGGCATGCGCAGTCTGACCTAAACCTGCTGCGTTTTGGTTCTCAAGTTTAAACCACCTCCAGTCTTTTTCTTAGGCATGCGCAGTTTGGCGCCTCTGACATAAACCTGCTGCGTTTTGGTTCTCAAGTTTGAACCACCTCCAGTCTTTTTCTTAGGCATGCGCAGTTTGGCGCCTCTGACCTAAACCTGGTGCGTTTTGGTTCTCAAGTTTGAACCACCTCCAGTCTTTTTCTTAGGCATGCGCAGTTTGGCGCCTCTGACCTAAACCTGGTGTGTTTTGGTTCTCAAGTTTGAACCACCTCCAGTCTTTTTTTTAGGCATGCGCAGTTTGGTACCTCTGACCTAAACCTGGTGCGTTTGGTTATCAAGTTTGAACCACCTCCAGTCTTTTTCTTAGGCATGCGCATTGGCGCCTCTGACCTAAACCTGATGTGTTTGGAGTGCCCAGTTCAAGTTACGCGAGAGAGCCTTGAACCGCCTCCAGTTTGGTTCTCAAGTTTGAACCACCATCAGTCTTTTCTTGGGCATGCGCAGTTTGGCGCCTCTGACCCAAACCTGGTGTGCTTAGTTCTCAAGTTTGAACAGCTCTCAATCTTTCTTTTAGGTATGTGTAATTAAGCGCCTCTGACCTAAAATGTATAAATTGCCCAATGCCGACTAGGCAATGGAAAGAGAACCAGTTTCTCGCCAACCCATCATACTGGGGTAAAAGTATGAATTGCCCAAACGCCGATTAGGCAATGGGAAGAGAACCAGTTTCTCGCCAATCCCTTCATACTGGAGGTAAAAAGTATGAATTACCCAATACCGATAAGGTAAAAGGAAGAGGAAAAGTTTGGCATTTAAGCCCAAACGAAATCCTCGACAACTCACCATGTTGAGGGGAATAATATGGCTAGCCCAACTCAAACGGTAGTTGGTAAAGGCTAATCAATTCCGTTGACAACTGGGGGTTTGCTAAAAATTCCATAAACCCTGTCATGTTAAAATTCTTACCTCTGACAGTATGATTTGGAAAATTACGCATAAACGATACCGAGATAAATCGTTTTGACGACAGGTTATTTGTTGGGCAAGCAAATCTGTTTTGAAGCCGGCAAATAAAAGAGTCAAAAGAATCATCTTTATTAAAAAGGTAATGATGCAAAAAGAATTTCAAAGAAACATCGTAAGGTTATCTCTCTCCTGTTTACGAAGTTCTTATTACAAGGAAGATAAAAGCGTAAAGAGAGATGAAACTATTGGCCTCCCAGGAGTCTTAATTTGTTTATTGTCTCGTCCAAATTTCTACGATGAGAAGCCTCCACGGTTTGCTGAGCTTGCCTACGCAACTCATCATCACTTATTGCAAGTTGTTGCTGACGAGATCTTCTATGGCACGATTCCTGGCCGTCTCTTCCTGCTGAATCTGCTCCTGCTGGATAAGCAACATCTCCCGCTTCTTGACAGATTCTCCTAATCGGAGTTCATTTTCTATCAAGATAGCCCGAGCTCTGGCGATCGTCTCCTGAGCTTTAGAGATGGCCGCCTGATTTTCCCCAATTCCAAAGTCTACCCTCTGCAGGTCACCGAGAACGGATTCCCGACTAGCCTGGAGCTCTTTCAGTTCCTGAGACCATTTCTCCTCCTGCTGCCTTAAAGTATTTCTTCGAGATAAGGATTCTGCCCGAAGCCGCGCCAGCTCTATCTCAGTGATCGCCTCCACATCCGCCTGACGGAGTATGTGTAGCGTGATCACCTGCTCTTCTAAGGCTGCAAGGCGGGCCCGGTATGGAGCTGCTCGATCTTGTCCACCAAATTATTCAACATTCCCTAGATAGCGGAATAACAGTGGACGTGCAAAGTTGAAGAAATCGTGACCGGCAAGAACCATCTCGACACATCTTCTCAACAAATGCATAAAATCCTCGACAGTGCAGCTGAAAAGTTTCTCAAGAGGATTTGCAGTGTCAGTAGGCAAAGCAGGTAATGCCAAGGAAGGTGTCGTAAGCAAGGGAGCAGTAGTTGCTGGAATTTGAGAAGAAGAAGCCCATCCCTACATTAAATTCATAATATGAGGGACCAGTAGAGCCAGTGCAAATCTGGAAGAGCTGGATACTCCAGACGAAGTACCGTCAGTACAGATCACTTGGGAACCCCCACCAACAGGAAGAGAAGATGGGATCACTTCGCCTGAAGCTCCTCCAGTGGGAGAAGCATTTTCGAACGAGAATTTCAAATTCTCCTCCTCTTCTGCTGGGAGACTTGAAGCCGGGGGAGTTGCAGGTGTCTCAGCAGTCATGACAACAGATGACGTTAGAATCGCTGACTGAGAAACAGAAGGAACACCAACTACCGTTGGAAAAGTCTCCCCGGAGCAAGCTGGTGGTGTTGGAGACGGCATACTTGGAGATGGTGTGGCCTCTCTTGCAGTAGCTGCGATAATAACTTCTGTTCTCTCATCACTCCCCAGTTCATCAATCGGGGGAATTGAAGAAGGAACATAGGCAGGAGTCGGCGTGGAGTAATCAGCCGCAAACTCGCTAGCAGAGCTACCCACACCACCAACGGAGTCGTAATGGTCCATCTTGTCATCAGACTCTATCTGGGTAGTCGAGTGCATCGGCGAAAGGAGTTGATCACCTGCATTTTAAAGAAACAAGGAGACTGGTGTTACAGTAAAATAATAACGGGCAAAAGATAAAATACTAAGGGCCATACCAGGCGATACAAGTCCAGTTGTCGAACTTGAAGGGGGAGCCATTGTCGTTTCCAGCAATGTACCCGTCTCGCTACCCGTTAGTTGCGCCCCGGGTTCTGCCGCAGGCTCTACGGCCGAAGGAGCCGAAACCTCAGTGACACTTGGAGCTTTAGCAGGTTCATCCTCCCTTGCTGAAACTGGGGGTAGAGCTGAAGCCAACAAGTCTGAAGCAAGTTTGATAGCCACTTCTTCGGGGGCTATCAAAGTCTCCTGCCCCAACTTTTGCTTCTTACCGGGCCTTTTCTTTAAGGCACCGCGGCGTTTGAGAGCTAGACTCAAGGGACGACTGACAACAGGCTGGGGAGCTCCACCAGCACTAGTATTGTCATCGTCATCACCGGCATCGTCGTCGGACTCGCTGGCATCTGAAGGCTCAGCCGCGGCGCCAAGGAATTCTTCCATTCCTTTTATTCTCACTCTAGAAGCACCCTGGCGGCTAATGTACAGGGCCTCAATCTCTTTGCAACAACTGCGATTGAGAGAGAAGCCGGGCATGTCAGCATTCGCAATGCTGAACCAATTGCAGAAGCTGATGGTCATGGCCAATTCTGGCGCCTTCTGGGGCAAGGAGAATTCAGCCTCGGTTCCGCCTGCTGCAAAATGGAACCAGCCACGAGTGCCTTCGTATAAATTTCCCTCGTAAGCGAGATCTTTATTCGGATTGCCCACATAAAGTTAGGAGTATCCAAACTGGCGAGCAAAGCGATTCAGAGTGTATGGCTCGATCCGACACCCGAGATCTTGACGATACACCAAGTGTCCGGGACGGATGTTGAGAAGCCACCAGAACGCTCCTGCAGATAAAGTAGTGAACTTATCTGCTCCCACGGCGTCCTTCAGCCTCATTCCATATCCTCCGCCGGGAAAGTCAGGGAAACACCGGAATATCTCATAATTCTGAAAACTACGAAAAGTCTTCCGAATTTGAGACATGTAATTTTGCTTCCATGAAGAGCGTTCATACAGTTCTACAAAGAAGCACTTTTCGCCCGAACGACGCTCTGGTGCACTCATTAAAGAAGGACAGTGCAAGACGAGCCACGCCATCAAATAGGTATAGGGCATCTCCATCCTAGGGTTTGGAGTTTTCGGCTGGGCAGTCTCTTTCGACTTGCCCTTTCCTTTCCCCTTAACCTTAATAGTGGGGAGGAAATCACGACAGAACACCCTCAGTCCATACTGCAAATTGCATACCATGGCGGGAAGAAGTCCAAGGGGTCGGCCATATGCAAGAAGAACCGCCGGATATACCACGGTCATTGCAATTGCTTCCTTGGGCAACGACGGCACGACGCATCTTTTAAGCCACAACATCAAAAACCCAGCAATGAGATCTCTGTTGGAAACCGAAAACTGGGCTTGATAGTGATAGCTCTTGAATGAAGTACCAGGACCGTATCCGTTCTCATTGGATTCCGTGGTATAATACAAACGGTAATGGCCCCTGGCTACACGTTGGTCAATCTCTGAGATGGGGACAGGAGAATGACCATGGATAGTTGCCGAGCTATCTTTAGAATTTAAGTTGGCAAAGAGGTACTCGGCCCATTTCTTGTGGCCGATACCGTGATTACGCGCACCCGTCAAGTCAACGCAAATATGATAATAACACATCATCTCCCAGTATGTGGCGTAGATACGCTCATCCCTCGCCAGTAGCATGTTCATCTCCTCGGTGGTGGGGATATACTCTTCATAAGGGATTTCACCCATGGAAAGCCCGAAAACCTCGAACATCTCGTGAAGAGCGAATCCTAGCTCACCCACTGGTGTAAAGAGAGTGCAAGTCTCAGGGTTATACATCTCCAAGAGGCAGTAAAAATGATAAGCACTCTGAAAAAATCCGAATTGGACATTCCTGATAGTTTTATACAAGCCAATATCCTTTAAAATGGGCTCGTGGGATTCCAGCATGTACTGAACAAGGCGGGCCAACCACATATTGTTAGAAGAATGAACCCAGCCAGGCAACCTGAAGTCGCTAGCCGGGTACTGACCATCCTTCGCCAGGAACTCACTTAAGAAAGTTCGTGCGCGGGATGGGACTTCTCCCACTGGAAGCTCCTTGCCAAATCGGCCTGGAAGCAAGCCAGTAATGCATCTGGGGGGACCATCTTGATAAACCCCTTTTGCACCAAATTTGTCTGTTGGGACGCCATCTTGCTCTTGAGTCAGTCCCCACTTTAATTCCCGAGGCATCGCCAGCCTCTGAAGATAGACCAGAGGATAACTACGATCCATTCTAGGTAGAAACATCAGCATTTCGCCTGAGTTATATAACCAAACGCACTCCTCTTCAGAAAGGATCTCATCTGATTGATCCATCTGGTCTCCAAAGAGGAAGGCGGGTTTCTCCATCGCCTCTCTATTCAAAGTTTCGAAGACTGCATCAGTTATGATTTCTCGCGCAGTAGTGGGGTGATACTTGATCAACTTCTCCTTGCGCTCCTTCGGGTCTGGCTTATATGAAGCCAAGATAGTGGTGAAGCGAAATTGGCCTGAGGGATCAGAACCCCCAGCAAAGCCGAAGTAATTCTTGTGAGGAAGAGCTTCCATCGAATACCCTACTGCAAAAAGAAGCACCAGAGTTAGAGAAGTTTCTATAAGACAGAAAAATTCTCTAAAAGTATGGACGCGCGAAGCTAAAAATTAGGACGCGCGAAGCTAAGAATACCACCACGCGAAGCTAAAAATTAGACCGCGCAGAAGTCAAAATAGCCTCGCGTTTCAGCGCGACTGCTACATCAAATAGCCTCGCGTTTCAGCGCGACTGCTACTCAAAATAGCCTCGCGTTTCAGCGCGACTGCTACATCAAATAGCCTCGCGTTTCAGCGCGACTGCTACATAAAATAGCCTCGCGTTTCAGCGCGACTGCTACATCAAATAGCCTCTCGTTTCAGCGCGACTGCTACTCAAAATAGCCTCGCGTTTCCACGCGACTGCTACTTAAAATAGCCCCGCGCTTCAAAATGCGAGGATGACGCGATAACTTCGCGTAAGAAGAAAGTCAGAGACTTTTCTTCTTCTCCAAGCCTTACAGCAGGAGTACGGCGATCTCGCCGGTAAAAGAGTTGATTGGTCAGTTAAGATCAAGCCAAATCACTCTAGAGATGTTCTAAAAAGTCTCGATGGAGAGATTCTTACCTCTGATAGGCGAAATGTGGGCTGGCGCATCGCTGCCATGGCCGCCGCCACCACTGCTTGCGCCAATCGCCAATGATGGAGCTGCGCGGGAAGTAGCACAAGTCTTGGGCGCCATTACTTGCGGAAATCGAGTGGAATCGACGGGAGATTGGGAGAAAACCGGTCGGAGAATGCTCGGATCGCCTAAGCTCTGATCGCCTGAATCTCTAGGGTTTCTGAAAAATTCTCAAGTAAAGTGAGAAGAAAAGGAATAGAGATTTTATTTAAAAGAGGGAAACTGCCTCTTGGAGTTCGGCGCGGATTTCGGAGAAAATGACTGATCAGTTACTCCCTAAAACGCGGAGCAGATAATCCCACGTGGTGATATTGAAAATGCGAAGTCACTTAGCTTCGCGCAATTCTGTGCAACCACTCAGAGCGTGAAGTTATTTAACTCCGCGAAACGCAAGGATAACTTGGTATTTTAACCTCGTGTTCTCATGAAGAACTTGGATTTTTGGCCAAGTTAAGAGGATCAGTATCCAATCAAATCGGTATTAATGATCTAAGTTACTTAAAAGAGCCTTAGATTATTTTACCAAAATTATTGACCATCTGTTTGTTGTGCAAGCAAAATTATTGAAGCCAACAGATAGAGAGGAAAATAATTTGTCTTTATTAATGAGACGAAGAAATTACAAAGAAGGAGTTATAGCTCTCCCGAAAGCTTTTACATGATCATCAACTCATCAATACATCGACTCATCAATAACTTAACGGTGAGATTTCTCTCTACAGGGTGTTGAAGCTCAGTTCCCTGATTCACATGCAAAAGATCTCCTCTGCAAATGTCATTTTGGACCTGTCATCTGAAATAAAGCAGGAGAGGAAAGGGAAGTGCTGCATCAAAGCAATTCTGAACTGCAAGCGCTGCAGGCCCTCACTTGAGCTTGAAGCTCCTTCAATAGTCCCCAGGAGCCAGAGCTTGAAACCTGCAACTATATTGTAAAGCATATGCTTCTGACTTCCTTAGAGTTACTTTTGCTGATGAAGATCGATGGACCCGCATACATTCCTCTTCAGAAAGGATTGGACTTACTGCAAAAGGAACAGAGTTTCCAAAAGAGTGAAAACGCGGAGCTGAGCTAACTCCGCACACAGTTGAAGAAATAGCCTCGCGCTTTAAACGCAGAGGATGATGCGATAACTTCGCGTAAAGGGAGACAAGATTTCTTTCTGCTCTTTCCTTCTCTTTCAAATTCATCGCGACTGCTAATCAAAGATAGCCTCGCAATTCATCGTGACTGCTAATCAAATATAGCCTCGCAATTCATCGCGATTGCTAATCAAAGATAGCCTCGCAATTCATCGCGACTGCTAATCAAAGATAGCCTCACAATTCATCGCGACTGCTAATCAAAGATAGCCTCGCAATTCATCGCGACTGCTAATCAGAAATAGCCTCGCGTTTCAAATGTAGGGGATGACGCGATAACTTCGCGGAGAACGGCGATCTCGCCGGTAAAATAAACAGTTGGCTGGATTAAACCAAGCCGAAACATCTCAAGAATGGTTCTTAGAAGCCCAAGAGTTAAGGTTTTTACCTTCGGAAGACGCTGCATGGACTGGTTCGCCGTCGCGTCTACCTTCACGGCTGCTGCCATTAACGCCAGCCAACTTGCGCGATGTCGCACTCTTCCTAAATGGCATCCTAGTGATGAAGATCTGTGGAAAGGAAAAAGAAGTTCGGCTGGAGATCATTCTTTCAAAATAAGAAGCCTGAGTCGCCTGCTCTAAAGCCCTAGGATTCTTCGGATGAGATGAAGAAGGAGATGAGCCGGGAGCTCTATTTAAACAAGATTTCCGTCGCTTGGTATTCGGTGTAGAAATTCAGGGTAATTAATGACATAATTACTCATTTCACTGAAGACGAAGTGAAGCTGATTAGCTCCGCGTAAGTGAGCATAACGCGAGATAGACTTGGTATTCTAACTCCGCGTTTCGGTTTAGATATCCAAAGTACTTCAAAATCTGCTGAAGTCTAAGCCATTTTGAAAACTTTGGAGGGGGTTCTGTTGGCAGTGAAAATTTCTAAGTTAAAAGGATTTTCCACAACAGAACGCGGAGCCAATTCAGTAGCCCCGCGTTTGGTAATATTAACCCTGCGTTTGAATAAAACGCGGAGATGTTTAATCGCTCCGCGTTGATTCCGCAGTCTGGCTTGTATTAGTCTCGCGTTTGAGTAAAACGCGGAGATGATCAATAGCTCCGCATTTTGGTTATTTAGCGCTGCGTTTTGATGCGATTAAAGCTCCGCGTAAGCAGATAACCAGAATCTCAAATTGATTGAGATTATGATTCTGGGCCTATCCAAATACCCAAATCAAGTCTAATCAGAATTCCATCAAAACTAAGATATTTGATTGGAATCCTTGATGAATGCGAGTTCTATTTAGATAGAAACTCTTGCATTAACCTGGGGCTATAAATACCTTCCTGGTGAAACCCTAGGGATCTTCTTTTCGGCAATTGAGATATTTTTCTGAAATCTTGGAGAATTCGAGTTACGCACAGAGCCTTGAGTTCGTGAAGATCAGAGGAAATCACCATCTTCCTTCTGGAGTTCTTGAGAAGTTCGAGTTACGCGAGAGAGCCTTGAACAAATCAAAACCAGAGAAGATCGTCTATAGTCGGCCGATATCTTTAAAAGAGAAGATTTCAACGTACCGATCGTCCAAAGGAGCTGCTCGACAGATCCCATCGCCACTGATCCCGCGAAATATTGTAAAAGAGAGCGATAAATATAAATCCTCTCGTTTGTTCTTTTTTTTATCTTGTTCACTTCCGTTGTAATTCAAGATTATTCGATGGAAGGAAGCGAAGGAACTTTTGCGACGAACATCGGCGTTAGGTAATTCATACTTTTACCCCAGTATGATGAGTTGGCGAGAAACTGGTTCTCTTCCCATTGCCTAGTCGGCGTTGGGCAATTCATACTTTTACTCCAGTATGATGGGTTGGCGAGAAACTGGTTCTCTTCCCATTGCCTAGTCGGCGTTGGGCAATTCATACTTTTACCCCAGTATGATGGGTTGGCGAGAAACTGGTTCTCTTCCCATTACCTAGTCGGCGCTGGGTAATTTATATGTTTTAGGTCAGAGGCGCTCAATCGTGCATGCCTAAAAGAAAGATTGGCGGCTGTTCAAACTTGAGAACTGGCACACCAGGTTTTAGGTTAGAGGCGCCAAACTGCGCATGCCTAAGAAAAGACTGGTGGTGGTTCAAACTTGAGAACCAAACAGGAGGCGGTTCAAGGCTCTCTCGCGTAACTTGAACTAGGCACACCAAACACACCAGGTTTAGGTCAGAGGCGCTCAATTGCGCATGCCTAAGAAAAGACTGGAGGTGCTTCAAACTTTAGAACCAAACACACCAGGTTTAGGTCAGAGGCGCCAAACTGCGCATGCCTAAGAAAAGACTGGAGGTGGTTCAAACTTGAGAACCAAACACACCATGTTTAGGTCAGAGGCGCCAAATTGCGCATGCCTAAGAAAGGACTGGAGGTGGTTCAAACTTGAGAACCAAACACACCAGGTCTAGGTCAGAGGCGCCAAACTGCGCATACCTAAGAAAAGACTGGAAGTGGTTCAAACTTGAGAACCAAACACACCATGTTTAGGTCAGAGGCGCCAAACTGCGCATGCCTAAGAAAAGACTGGAGGTGGTTCAAACTTGAGAACCAAACATACCAGGTCTAGGTCAGAGGCGCCAAACTGCGCATGCCTAAGAAAAGACTGGAGGTGGTTCAAACTTGAGAACCAAACACACCATGTTTAGGTCAGAGGCGCCAAACTGCGCATGCCTAAGGAAGGACTGGAGGTGGTTCAAACTTGAGAACCAAGCACACCAGGTTTAGGTCAGAGGCGCCAAACTGCGCATGCCTAAGAAAAGGGTGGAGGTGATTCAAACTTGGGAACCAAACACACCAGGTTTAGGTCAGAGGCGCCAAACTGCGCATGCCTAAGAAAAGACTGGTGGTGGTTCAAACTTGAGAACCAAACACACCCAAACTGCGCATGCCTAAGAAAAGACTGGAGGTGGTTCAAACTTGAGAACCAAACACACCAGGTTTAGGTCAGAGGCGCCAAACTGCGCATACCTAAGAAAGGACTAGAGGTGGTTCAAACTTGGGAACCAAACACACCAGATTTAGGTCAGAGGCGCCAAACTGCGCATGCCTAAGAAAAGACTAAAGGTGGTTCAAACTTGGGAACCAAACACACCAGGTTTAGGTCAGAGGCGCCAAACTGCGCATGCCTAAGAAAGGAGAGACTCGTACCTCCAGGGATATTAAGAATTGTACTTCTTCAGAAATTTGCCATTGATCGGCATCATCATCCTGTCGCCATTTTGATTCATTAAGCGATAGGCTCCACTGGAGTATACTGTCTCAACAACAAACGGTCCTTCCCACTTGGGTTCGAATTTACCCTTAGTCTTGTGGGTTAGCATCATTGGCCTTTTAACAGCCAAAACCAAGTCTCCTAACTTAAAGGTCCTTGGCTTAACGTTTTTATTGAACGTTTGAGAAATTCGGGCTTGATACAACTCAATTTGTTGTTGAGCCCTGAGACGCTTTTCATTCAGCGCCTCTAATTCTTTCAATCTTTGTTGATGACGCTCTTCTGTCGTCATCTTTGTGGCTAAAGCCAATCTTAATGAAGGAATCTAGACTTCGAGAGGTAAGACGGCCTCGCTTCCATAGACCAAAGAGAATGGAGTAGCTTTCGTAGGGGTGCGAACAGTGGTGCGATAAGCCCACAGGCACTCTCCTAGCTTTTCATCCCAATCTCGTTTATTAGAAGAGACGAACTTCCGAAGGAGTTTAATGATCGTCTTGTTGAAGGCTTCGGCTAACCCATTAGCTGCAGGGTTATATGGCGTTGAAGCAATATCTTTGATTCTGAACATTTTGCAGAATCTGGAGAATCCCTGACTGATGAATTGCGGACCATTATCATGAATAATCCGTCGGGGGACGTCGAAGCGGTAAATGACATGATGCTTGATAAACTTGATCACATCTGTCATTTTCACCTCTTTCATGGGCACGGCTTCGGCCCATTTTGAAAAATAATCGGTTATTGCAAGAATAAACCGATGTCATTTTGATGACGGGGGAGTTATAGGCCCCACAATATCCATCCCTCATGCTTCAAATGGCCAACTTGCAACAGTGTTGTGCAAGTATTCTTGGGGTTGATGAATAAAATTGGCATGTATCATGCATGACATCGTTTAGCATATGCCATTACTTCCGTGATCATGTTCGGCCAGTAGTATCTTAGCCTTCTTATATGGTCTCCAAGTTTAGGACCGGGCTGATGAGCTCCACATACTCCATCGTGTGTTTCTCTTAGTACTTCTTCTGCTTCCGCTTTTGATATGCAGCGTAGTAGCAGACCATCTCTTGACTTTCTATATAAAGTCTGAAGCTTATGGTCATAATAGAATCTTTGGGCCTTCCTCTTTATAGAGGTGGCTTCCTTAGGATCTTCTGGTAATATCCCATGTAAAGCATAATCCACAAATGGAAATCGCCAATCACGGGGTTCCAAAGTTAGGCCTACTTGGCACACTTCTTTATTTTGAAGAAGAGTATCTGGATGAAGGAGCTCTCTGCTTTCAATGGTGATGCTTTTAATCTCACCTGGCGGGATCGCCAATGTTGCAGCTAATGCGGCAAGGGCATCTGCATATACATTCTCATTCTGAGATATCTGAGAGATGTAAAATTGCTCAAAGTATCCAGCTAGTTCAATGGCTAGCTGATAATAGGGGATGAGAGTTTCATGTTTGACTTCATACTCGCCCGTCATCTGATTGACGATGAGTTTAGAGTCTCCATATGCCTCTAGATAGTTCACCCCCAGTTGTAAAGCCATTTTCAAGCCGATAATGAGTGCGTTATATTCCGCCACATTATTCATGCACGGTTCTGTCAGTGAGTAACCGTTAGGTAATATATGTTTATGTGGGGATATAAGCACAACCCCCACTCCAGCAGCAGATCGTCTAGCAGCACCATCGAAGAACATTTGCCATGTTTGTTCCTTACTAACTGTGTTGACCTCTGATGTCTGTTTGGAATTAGACCTGATTGGATGGTCTGCAAGAAAATCGGTGATCGCCTGTCCCTTTGTGGCTTTTTGAGGGACGAAATGCATATCGTATGGCGATAGCAATAATGCCCATTTCGCCAACTGGCCATTTAAGAATCCTGGTTTTGTCATTAAATTTTCAGGGGATTAACCCGTGATATGATATGAATCGTTTGCCTAGAAAGATAGTGTCGCATTTTCTGAATAGCGAACACTAAGGCTAAACATTCCTTTTCAATCGGGGTGTACCGTTGTTCGGCCCCAATCATTGTCCTGCTTAGATAATAGAGGGCATGCTCATGGCTGTACTCATTATATTGAGCAAGTAATGCTCCTAAGGCATTATCCATGGCCCTTACATATATAAGGAAGGGCTACCCAGGGACCGGCGCCATAAGAACGGGAGGTTTGGTGAGATATTCTTTAAGGTCATCAAAGGCCCGTTGACATGCCTCATCCCACACAAAGGAAACCCCTTTCTTCATAAGTCGAGAGAACGGCTGGCATCGCCCTGATAGGTTGGAAATGAAGCGCCGAATATAGGCAAGCTTTCTTTATAGCCCCCTCAATTCTTTAAGATTGCGGGGAGGCGTCATGTCGTTAATTGCTTTTACCTTTTCAGGGTCGAGGAAAATTCCTTTTGAAGTTATTATAAACCCAAGGAATTTCCCGCTCGACACCCCCAAGAATGACTTAGTGGGATTCATCTTTAAATGATGTTTCCTCATGAGATCGAAGACCGTTTTTAAGTCCTGAAGGTGGTCTTCTTTGCTTTTGCTTTTGACTGCCAAGTCGTCCACATAACACTCTACCGTTTTGCGCAGGTGCTCTTTGAATATAGTGCTCATTGCACGTTGATAGGTGGCGCCGGCATTCTTCAATCCGAACGGCATCACTGTGTAACAGTATATCCCCAGCGGTGTTCTGAAAGCTGTATGCTTTTCATCATTTGGGTGCATCTTGATCTGGTTATAACCTGAGAAGCCATCCATAAAGGACATCCTCTCGTAACCACAAGTATTGTCTATCATCACGTCGGTGATGGGAAGTGAAAACTCATCCTTGGGACATGCAGCGTTCAGATCTCGAAAATCGATGCATATCCGGATTTTGTCGTTCTTTTTACGAACTGGCACTATGTTGGCAACCCAATCAGGGTGCTACTCTTCACGGATGAATCCGGATTTTATAAGCTTATTGATCTCAGCAACTATTGCCTCCATCAACTCCGGTCGAAAATGCCTCTGTTGTTGTTTAACAGGTTTGGCATCTTCTTTTATATTTAACCGATGTGTGGCAATCTGAGGGTCAAGCCCAGGCATGTCTTGATAATTCCATGCGAACACGTCTATATACTCTTTTATAAGAGATATAAGTTCCTCCTTTTCTAATGGAGTTAGCATGTCGCTTATGAAAATGGGTTTCGGATTTTCTTCCGTTCCCATGTTGACTTGTATCAATTTGTCTTCAGTGGGCGGATCACGCTGCTCAAAGCGGACGTCCCAGAGAGTATCCATATGCTTAGCCCATGAATCGTCTTGAACATCAATTGGTTCCTCGTCGCTTTCTAGGGCGGCTGAAACCATATTGGCTGTCAAGGACTGAAACCAAGCGCCGGTACTTATATCCGAGTCATGATTGGGCGAAGATGTATCTTCCTTGGTCGAAGAACTCTCTTCTTGTCCGGAGGGTGATGAGGGAGGAGTAGATACATAGTCCAACCGCCTGCGAGTCTTCTGATAATAATCAGGGCTCTTTCCTCTTGGTCTGAACGAGGGTATAAGATTCCGTCGCTCTTTTCCAAAATTCAATCCCGGCTTTTGGGTAAAATTATAACCCATCTTCTCCATCATCTGGAGGGATTTTTGTTCATAGAGGTGAAATTGGGGTGATGTTTGCTCATCACTTTCACTGCTTTGTTTTCGCCGAGGTGACGTGATTACTCTGCCAAACATAATTGGTTTTTGGGATCCTCTCCGAGGAGGTACTTCGAAGTAGTGACCTTTTTCCTCAGCTATTTTAGACCGGGAGAGGAGGGATGACCTAAGTGGCAAATGACATGCCGCCAGAACTTCAAGTTCGGATAGGCCATCCACCTTAGTGGAAGTACAAGAGGGTTCAGACTCAGTAGCTACAGTATGCTCGTAGGCTAACTTTATGCCTTCATTAATAACCCATTCACTCTCTATTACATCCACTATATTATCAAGACTTAAATTAAAATCTAGGTGAGGGTTGATTTCATAATCACCCCCATCATCTTCTCCAGGAAGCTCGTACTCAGTGTCGGCTTCATTGCCACTGTCATCGGGCTTTTGAAGTTTGCTAGGCTCGTCATTGGAGACTTCATGGGCTGGTTTATAAACTGCAGCATCTGTGAAGTAATTCTCCACTCCTTTGAATAGTTGCTTGTCGGTGATTAGTGTCCGGACCTCTCCTTCCTCATCGCAATATTTCATGCATTGGTGAAGAGCCAACGGGACTATCATATGAGTGTGGATCCAAGGCCGCCCCAACAAAATATTGTATGAGGTATCTGCATCAATAACATAGCATGTAGCCTCCGTCCTTAAATCCCCGATCCGACATCGGAGTCGGATTTTTCCGAGGGGACGGCTATTATTGGTATTAAACCCGTATATCATTGTATTGGTTGGCGTCAGATGATGGAGGGAGATCCCTAACAGCTGTATCAACCTTCTGGGTACGATACTTAGTGCAGAATCCGGATCAATCTGAATTCGGTCCACTTTCCTGGATCCGACATATCCTGTGAAATATAAAGGCCTGTTGTGCTTTATATTCCTCACCTGCATGTCTTCAGGAGAGAAGATAATTTGTGGGACTTGCCTCCTCACTTGGTGACAGCGGGGGCAAGAGTCCGGTTCTTCTTCATTGGCCGGCTCGATAATCTGAGCTAGGAATGACTCAAAGTCTGCCAAGGCCTCTCTTAGAGCTTCACGTGTTGATTTGACATTCTCAACAATTCGTAAAGCGTTACTCGTGCTGGGATATTCGCCAACTGAGCAATTATATCAAACTTGAAGGTAGTCTCGCTAGCTCCTTCCTCTCTAATAGGATTCTTCTGGAAGCGAAGTCCTTTCTGTTTTGCGGGCTTTGGGAGTTCCGCATAAATGTCTTTCGGATCTACTCTAGTGTAGTCCTTAAGATATGTCTTCCCGGATCGAGTACCGGAAGGGCCTGCCCCATCTTGATGAGTGGCTATAGTTTCGGGCTCTTCTTCAGAATCTGTGAAGGCTCCCGAACCTAGCTAGAATCTGGCTAACCTTGATCTGGGCTAGCCAGCCCGGATGTAGACACTTGATCCGGGCTGGTTAGCCCGGACCTAGTGCATGGGTCCGGGCTGGTTAGCCCGGACAGGGGGCCAAAAATTCTGCCCCCCTGATCCGGGCTAGCCAGTCCGGACCAGGTCTCTCTGTCCGGGGCTACTAGCCCAGATCGCATGCACAGGTCCGGACTGGTTAGCCCGGACAGTGTGGCCAAACTCCTGATTTCTTGATCCGGATTTACAGTCCCGGATCACCTAAAATTGATCCGGTTCTGTAAACCCGGATCATGGATACAGTGCCAGAGATGCCCTGATACGGTGTGTACAAACTGCTAGATATTAAATTTGTTATCAAATCAAACAATAGTAATATCCGAAACTGATGTTGGTTGAAAAATCTAAAATAGAGTGCATGTCAAACAACAACGGCATCATTGATCCAACAAATCAACAACTTCAAATACGGTGTGTACAACCCGGTAGATAATTAAAAAGTTATCAATATTAATAGTTGTCCATGTTGCATACCCTCAATTTGGTATTAAAACACACAATATCAACAAATCATTCATAGTTTCAAACACAAAGAGCAACGACAACTTCATTTTGAGTTTGAGACTTATTTAAAAACAACGACAACTACAACTTGATATATATAATATGTTCCTTGACTACAACTTCATTGAAAGAAAATGACAAATTAAAAGAAATCTTTGTTCTATGCTAACAACTTCATTTTGAGTTTGAGACTCATTAAAAAATTAACAAATTCTAAATTTTGCAAGACTTCCGAGTAGGTTGCTTCCTTGTGGGTTGACGGCGTCTCGAAAAGCTGGGACTTTGGGTGGGAGATTGCGCAACGGGTTGTGATACTGTGTAAATATCAGTTTGTGTGCACCCTGTTAGAACTAATTTTATCTTGACGAGGGCATTATAGAGCAAACTCGGACGCCTCTTGCTTGCGGTCTCGCCTTACTCTAAGAAGGGATCAATAATTACTATAGCTTCATAAATTCTCTGCATATATTACAGCAAAAACATTTATAAGTTCGATTATACTTGATTAATTCACAAAGAATAAAAAAAACCAATTATTACCTCTTCAGTATTTGTCGTCGGGACATCTTGCGCCCCCTCTCGATTTGAGGCATAGGTGCACGGACCAATAAAGTGTCGAGATACTTTTTCATACCACACCATATAATCATGCATGCACTCTCCCGGGTACTTGCCTCTACGTTTCGATGCTCCTGTGCAAGTACATGATCTAACCAACTCAGCCACATTTCCTCAGCGTGTCCATATGTCACCGAAGAGCTTTTGTTCGTAAGTCCACGTTTTTCTCGACTAGGACTGAATGGTGGAGGTGGAATGTACTGACGACGCCCTAACTGCCTTAACACCCATACAGGTTGATAATTCTCAATAATTTCCTTTATTTTCAATGTACCCATATAAAAAGATACTTCCTAAAATCGATGGGTATCCCTAAAGGACCGATATGGGTCCCATGTCACCTGCAATGTTATGATATTTCAAAAAACAATAGTTAAATTTGATATTATTATCGTTAGAAAAAAAAACACCAAATAAATTTTACTTTTGCCTAATCTCGTTCACCGTCAGCGTGTCAAGCCTATCCCTAATAGCTCTGACATGCTCCAAAGACACTTTGTTGTCACGTTTGCTCAACCACCGGCATGCTTGAGGTTGGTCAGGTCTGTATCCACCATTTAAGACCGCCATTAAAGACGGGAAGTGATCGAAGATCCACGCCTGCAGTAATGTTAAATACCCGGACAACTGTGTCGCATGGGCTCGAGAGGAAAGACCGAGCTGTCTGTACAAATACGCTAGAGCTCCAGCACCCCGGCATATGTATGCACGTTCTCAACATCATGTAGAAGTGCAAGATAGTCAACAGGAACCCTTGTGCCGCTCTTGTTCCCGAGTAGTGTGCACTCGAGAAGATAAAGTAAGAATGCTCGAGCAGCACATAGTATTTTCTGATCTGAATCTGCATCTGTCATATCGCTAAACCGTTCCCTTAGCTAGTCAAGGCGCACTGAAGCTCCACCTTTCGTATTCAACTCCTGAAAAGCTTCGTTATACCCGACACCCAACGAGTCATTAGTTGATCAACTGCAATGAGCTCATTTGTTCTGTCTGGAAGGCTAACGGACTTTCCTGTTACTGGCAAATCAAGGAGACAGGCTACATCATCAAGAGAGATCATCATTTCTCCAAAAGGCAAGTGAAAGGTATTTATTTCTGAATGCCAACGCTCGACAAATGCAGTTAGTTCAATTCTACTAATGTACTGATAAGAACATATTATGAGCGGATACAAAGAGGAATTACAGATGTGCTGTACAAAACGGGTATTTGGCTGTCCAGATTCAAAAGGCCATGTGTTTATTTTTCTCATGTGATTAATGCACCATAATGGATCTCGTTTCTAAAATGATAACAAAGCAAAATATTTTAGATAAACAACTACTAGGATAAAATTGAAATCAAAGTTATTATGTATGACCTCATTCTTAGGTATAAAGAAAGCAACGTGTGTTCTAAAACTCTTCAAAAGAGACAAATCAATCGGTCCTCCATTTATTGGCCGCACTTCCTCTTCTTCTGAGTCATACTCATCAATACCCCTACTTTCTTGCGATACACCTCGATGAATGCGTAACAGAAGGGTCTCTGTGGCAACATCAACTTGCGAATCCGATTCATCACGAATTTCAGGAATGTTAGGATCGACGGCTGGACGAATCCCCGTTTTCTTTCTCCTATTCGACGTTGTTGGTCGAATCCGAGATGGTTGCGCTGGATCCATCTATAAATCACCAAAAATTTTATTTACATAATAAAATTTTAAATTATCAAATATCACATATCACAATATGCTAATTATATTTGCCTATCTAAATCCATTAAATATCATAACATAAATACACAAGATCTACATTTCAATTTATTCGCGATTCGAAAATCAAAAATTAACCATCTAATCCAAGCACAAAAAAAAAAACCAACTAATATTCATAATATAATATTACAAATTCCAACTAACACATTAATTTTTCCCCAATCTCTTTGCCCCTTAACTAAATCTACCCTCATCAACACTCATTTCCAAATTTTTCCTTAAATCAAAATGCAAAAAATAACACAAAAAATTAGGGTTTCATTTTTAACTTCAAATCAAGAAAACCACTAATTCCTCTCCTCTTTTAAATCCGCCTTTGTGGCAGAGTGTTGGTCGTCAGCGGCGAGGTCAGTCGGAATGCGGGCGGTCGGAGCGGGGGAAGCGGTCGGAGGGGCGGGAAGCAATGGGGAGAGAGGGTAAAAAAGAGATTTGGGCTTATTGGGAGAGAGAGTGGAAAGGAAATATGGGTTTAATAAAGGAGGAGAAGGTGGGAGAGATGGGTTCATAATTTTATTAAGGAATGGGTTTGGGAAGGGAATTTCTAGATGTGAACGGTGGGAGAGAAAGTGAGGGAGATGGTGAGGGTAATTTATGTATATAGGTGTGCTCACTAGGAAAAAAACAAGGTTTTTTAAAAGGTGGGTGTGCGCACTGGGAAAAGTGGGCTCACCAGAAAAACACATGTGCCCATCTAGAAATTCCCTTTACCTCGTTCAAACTCAACTGGTCAAGTCCTATATGCAGTGTTTGTAAATGATCAAGTGTAATATTATTATGTAGCTGAATCATCCATCAACATGTAAGTGGTTGATCCATTTCTTATAGAGAGTTGAGCACAGGTCTCAGGCATGACCGTGGGGTTGTGCGCGAATAACAACTCTTGTGGAAGCATTAGACATTCGGCAATCTGCGTTACGTGAGTTATAGAGGCAAGTCCCAATTATTGATACACATATGCAAGGGCCGCAACTTCCTAAGCATATTTGTGGACAGAATGCATTGACTTTCAACAACAAATGATAACTCTACCGATATCCGTACGTGCAGCATTCTTATGAGCTAAGAGTATGCAGCCTGACATATACATCAAATTTGCTCGAGCCACATAGCTGTCCACGCCTCACTGTCCACACTGAACCAGTCCCCTAGTCAATCGAGCCAAATGGAGACGTTGTCTTTTGTATTAAGCTCGTCAAATGCAGCTTTGTGATTGATGCCATGTGAGTGGACAAGCAAATTAACTGGCTACCTTACTTTGATTCATCTAAGGGACAAACAAATCTAGCCGTCATGGGGAAGCCCAGAAAATCAAGAGTGATCCTCATTTTTCCAAAAGATAAGTGAAAAGTATTTGTTTTCGGCTACCACCTTTCCACGTATTTCTATTTTGATCATATATACTTAATAAGAGCAATCAACCGATGAAATGAGAGACTAATTGTGAATGAGCTCTACGAACTTTATGTGTTTACCTCTTTATCCGATATGTAAGCCGCAATGAGTTCTGAAACTTTTCAATAATGATGTATCTACTGGACTTCCTGGAATCGATGCATCATCAACATCGTTAGAGCCTAATGCATTCCGTATTGATCTCCTCATGCCTAGCTGGGGTATACATGAGGAGAGCAGGACTCGCATCTTGGAAAGCGATGGTCTTCTCCTAGAAATCTGAAATATCGGGAGCCTCGATCGCCTTTGAAGATTTTTGCCTTCTCCGATACGATACAATCAAACTTAGATGAGATGATTGAGATTGATCCATCAATGAAATACATGCTATTTGTTTAATTAACCAAAAATAACATTACAGCATAAATTTAAAAAAGAACGAAGAGGAGCAGGAAAAATTTAAAACCCCAATATTTTATGAATAAGGGTCCACTTTACTTGGTTATACTAATTTCTAAAATATAATAATTATTTTCTTGTTTATAGAAAAAGGTTTGATTATCTTGAGAAATATCACTAAAATCTTACCCCACGAATCATTTATGATTTCAAAATGTAGCACAATGCTGAAATAATCATGCATTATAAAATAACTTAAAATATAGATCAAGTTGTATCACTTTCTAGAAAAAGTATTAAACAAATTTTAAAAGGATTAGATAATAATAATAATATAGATACCCCTTGAACCTAAACAAAGAATTGTAATGCATTTCACAATAATATAATTCACAAATGATGATATAACAAAAACGAGTTGTCTTCGAAGATTTTTCAGGAATATAATCATTATATTTAAATTCACAATAATAAAATTCACAATAATATAGATACAATTTTGAAGTTTTTTTTGGTTGGAAAATAACCATTATATTATCGTTATACAATCTTCATAACAACATAAGATTAATAATAAACATGAAAACCCTAAATAATTTAATTACTATATTTATAAATAAAAACACTATTTCTTCTTCGAATCATCCTAATATTATAACACTTCAACGAACAAACTTTTTATTTACACTAATTTCATTGAATTAATGTTTGCTACTTATTTTTTGGAAATAAAACGAGTAAGCAATAATATTTCTTATTACACTAATTTCTTTAAATAAGCACTAATCTCTTGTTTGCATTGAACAAAAATTAAAATTCAGTTTACAAAAAATCATATCTACTCTCTACTATCATGCTTTTTCTCTTTCTACTATCATGCTTCTCTTTTAATCTCTCTCAAATCAAATCCCTAATAATCTCAATACTCAAAAAATAAAAAGAATTCATTTAAAAAATTAAACTGAATTAGCAATTTTTTTTTTTTTCTTTTTCGATTTTAATGAATCTAATAGATTAGAAATAGCGACATGGGCGAGATTAAACGGCAATGGACCAGAGTCATGAAATAGGAGAGAGAAAGGAAAAAGGAAAAAAACACCAAGAAAAAGATTAAAACAAGGATAACTTAGGAATATAATAAATAGTACTTAAAAAAATCTCTATTCTTAATATAGGAAATGTACTTAGAAAGTGAATGCACTTAGAAATTAGAGGGATCCATTTAGAACTATATGTCAACAATATATCTCAATTTGAAAAAAAATTCTTGATTTCAAAGACACCTCTTCTTCATATAAGCAGTCGCTCCTATTTTGTTTACAGATAGTAACTCCTATTTTATTAGAGTATATGAAGCCGATTTGCAATGCCTTGCTTCGGCAACGTATTGTTGATGAATGCACCAAGTCTTAAAATACATAAAAATAAATATTTACTACTGTTATATGGTTATATATATATATATAGAGAGAAAGGAAAATATTAAAATAAACGAACGATTTATTCCAAAATCAAAGGATATGAAAAGTAATTCGCCTTATTACAATCTAAAATTTAGAGTACGGAAAACAAGGAATAGAAATAAATAACATTATCTATTTATTGAAAGAACAAAAAAGAATAAAAGAAGATCTTCTTATAAAGACTCTCACAACGAAACACCTATTAAGTATCTGCTACCTCCTCGAGATATAATTCCAGCTGTGGCAGATCTTCCTCTTTGGTAACATGCAAAACAGTGTCTGATCATGCCAAATTAGGATTGTTAAAACAACCTAACAAGTGCTATAAAAAGAGTGGTAATAACAAACATGCATGTGTGTGTGTATGTGTATGTGTGTGAACAATCCGAACCGTTGGTTGTAATTTCTATACTCTAAATATGTGATATATAAAAAATCATGTGATTTAGATATTTCTTTGTCATCGATCAAGATGTTTTATTTATTTTACTGCTGAAAAACCGTTCATTTTGTATATATCCAATATAACGATCAAAATATATCTAATATGTATGATTTTTGTATACCATCATTTTTGAACTTGAAGACAGTTTGAATCGTCCAAAAAACTCTTTGTGTTGAGATTTAGAGTTGTCTCTAAGTAACTCGCTGTAGAGACACTTTAGATACACTTTTTCATATATAATGCACAAAAATTAGTAAAATATAAAACATATGAGAGCAACATGAAAAATTATGTCCTATAAATATGAACCATGAATTTAAATGAACTTGTCTTGAAAATTATGATGATCAAAATATATAAAACGCATGTTATGAATGATACTAAAGAAAATATAATTATAAAAAAACAAGTTATATTACTTTGACGACTATTATGAATAAATTTGGAACTGTCAAGTGAAAAGACCACATGTTATAGAAGTGTCCTATACATAACTAGATCTACAATCCCATATTCGTAGCACTGTTATAGGACGTACCACTAGGTTCTCAATCATAAATGCATATGAGCAAAAACTCTGGCCACCAAATCCTACACATGGTGATTAAGTAATCACCCAGAACCTCTATTGTTAGGTTGCCAAATTTTGGCTGCGCAACCTACGAAGGTAAACTTCCAAAATATGTGTTCAAAATCCTCCGTCCAATTCCCTATTAACCCCCATAATTTTATTCTTACATTATAAGTATAAAATAAACTAAATTAACATATAAAAGACATTAAGAAAAAATTACAAATACTTTAGCTAATGGATCAATAAAATAAAGTAAAATTAATTTGTACAGAATTTAAGATTTTAGAACAACAGAAGAGTTTAAGCTTAGTTTTCTTCATGGTGCAACTAAATTATTTTTGTTTGGACCTCTCGTTGTAAAAATAAAATGTGTCTAAAGAAAATTTTACATATTTAAATAAGAATTTATATATGCTCAAACTTTGCAGAGTTTGCACATGCTAACATACAAGCGAGGAATGCAAGAAAAGTAATAGATGTACAGTAGTTTTGCATTTTGAGACACAACTTGGTCAACATCATACGCATGTTAAGAGTTCTAATTTTTGAGTCACCAAAATAATGTGAAGCCTCAAAATAGTTTAAAAGTCACAAAATTCAATCGAAGCCAGTTACAGATATCATATTGACATATATTGGCTATGGCACCAATCATGCAGCTGTATACTGTTAGTACAAACTAAATTAACTGCTATCTTCCAGTAATTCTATCAATTATAGGCGAAAAAATAAATTAATAATTAAGGTATCAAATGATCCAAATTAACTCTCGACCACAGCACCAACAAGCCTAGAGCTTTAACATAGAAACCTACAGATAATTAAAGTGAAGATGGTAATAATAAAGAAAAGAGTTACGAAACTTATAATATTTAAGCTTATTAAGTCGAAATAGAAAAACACAAGAAGCACCAGTATCAATATTTAAAATAGCAATAACGGTAACGTAACGTTTTACCTCTGTTAGGTTATGTCGCATATAATGTAACGTATAACGTACGTTACACAATTTCATATTTATTTGATCAAAATAAATATAAACTATATAAATCAAATTTTATAAATTGAAATATAAATTTAAAATATTTAAAATAATATATAAAACCATTTTATAATTATAATCTATTCTAATTTTATATTAAATTTTACAATAATATTCACATTTATCTTCATAAATTATGTTAAGTCTGCAACCATAATTCCAGTTATCATTTAAATAAGAAATAAATATTTTAATTTTTTATTTCAATTCTAATTATTATCATTGTTGTAATTTATATTTTGTAATGTTTAATTTATTTTATTTGTAATTATTGATTTCAGTTCAGTTAAAAATTCAATATAATCAACAAGTAAGATATTTTAGCAATAGAAGAGAAATTACAAGTAAATAAGCAAATAATCGCAAATTAATAAGGTAGCAATTCCACAATCAATCAAACAAGCCAACAACTAATCTAGTAATAAAATAACAACAATTCGCTAATAATCAAAATAATAATCAACAACAAGAAATTATCTTTTTAATTGTAAATAACATAACATAACGTAACTTAACGTAACGTTACGTAATATAACGTAAAATAACATAAAAACGTACTGTTATGGTGCATTGAGTTATTTCTAATTGTTACGTAGCGCTGAGGTTCCGTTAGGTTACGTAACGCAATATGACGGGTTTCCTAACGCATTACTTTCTACATTGATCAGTATTTCCTTGTTATTTCTTATCTATCAATTTTCTCAGAATAAGTAGACAAACTCTCAAAAAAAGGTTCTATTTCCATGTTCAATGTTAAAAAAAAAATAAAAATAATAAATGAATGAATAATTTTTTCTCTGAATTTGCAATATTTGCAGACATCAAATTAGAGCATTCCAAATCTTTTTAATTGCATGAAATTTACATTTTTAAGATGTAATTTTGACAATTAACACCTAATGTTTTTTAATTGAAACTATCAACAAGTAGCATTCAAATCTAAACTAAAACTTAAAAAAAAAAAAAAAATTAGGAAACGAAAAATGGAGTAAATCAAGATGAACCAATATTAAGTCTTTTCTGCTAACTCTTTTTTTTTTTTAAAAGTTCACAAATTTTGAAAGAATATAAGCATGTGCCTTTGTACAAAAGACTCTAAGCAGACTCCACTCTAAAATTGACCCTCAAAACTAAGCAGACTCCACTCTAAAATTGACCGTTAACGATTCATTCTTCTTCTCTGCTCTTCTTCTCTCTGTTTTTTTTCCTCTCTCTCTCTTTTTCTTTTCTCTTTGGCCTTGTAGCTGGACAGAGAAGGGGAGAAGGGAGGGGTATATATATATATATATATAATAAGATTAGTTAGAGTTAATTTTTTTTCCAGGTTAATTATACTTAGACCCCCTTATAGTATGGAGAATGCATAACTTATCACCCCTAAAGTTTAAAACTCTCCTGAACCAAGGAAAAAATATCTCGGCTTGAGCTTCCTTGTCAGTTTTTTTTTGTGATCCAGAGAATTTAAATGAGAGTTTTAAAGTTTAGGGGTAATAAGTTATACACCCTCTATACTTACGGGAAATCTAAGTATAATTAACTTTTTTTTTCCTTATCCAGTCCAAATTCTATTAGACTTGTTATTATCCAACAGAATAGTATTTTAAATAAGCTCAAACTTTAGATGCAAACAAACTACATTTAAGCAAATGCATAAATCATTAGATGCATGGTAAAATTCCAAATAGCAACCGTGCGTGCTTGGCAAAAGCGAATTAGCCCACCCAATAACACCCTATGCTACCAAGAGAATAGTTTCTAAAACATCACCGATTGTGAGATTTAATTTGGATAATTAATCAAGCTACCACCTTATTATAAGTAAAAAAAAAAAACCTGTTATTCATACAGTTTCAGCCAAAATATCACAATCATCAATCTGAAAACCCCGTTCAATCTTTTGAGCTCGTTACTAGTAACCATCATACAGAATTTTGCATGCAAGTGTGAGCAATTTCACTAACCTCACTAACCATAGGATTCTCAACGATCAACCCAATCTTCATGACTCTATTTTGAGTCTTGCTTGTCTTCTCCTTTGATCCACTCATTCCAGTCCTTATCGATATTCTTCTGAGCCCAAACAACTGCAGCTCGTGCAGCTTGAGGACCTCCAGGAAGCCCCCGTTCATTCAGAGCATCCGCCATGTCAATGAAGGGAATCACTAAGAGAGTCCCTGGTCCACCATACTCTGTGTGCAAGAAGTTGTTCAAGATCTGCCACCAGTAAAGAAAAAAATCAGAACAATGGTTATCAAATTCTACCAGCTGTAGCCACGCAATGGTTATTGACGAAATACCAAAGCATATGAACTCAAAGACCCTCCGCAACAAAATATCACAATACAGTTAACAGAACAAAGACTGGGAATAATTGCTTAGTAAGATTAGTAGAGTTGAGGTGATAGCAATGATTACATTTACTGATGCAGTTGTCAAGAGGACAGACGAATGAGATCAGTTATTCAAGAGTAACAGCTAAACTCCGAAGGCTACATTCTGAAAAGACTCATGCACGGCTTTGCAGTTGTTTACCAAATAGTGCCGAACATAAGGGCATTTTGGAAATTCTGGTAATTTTTAAACAGTTGGAAACTTTTTGGAAATCTTTTCCGAGGATAGTAGGTTTAGAATCCTGGAGAGCACTTGTTTAGGTGGTCAATGACTCTTCATAGCCAGATTCATGAACTGAGCAGTAGCAAAGCCTGCACCACCTCGAACAAGTTTTCAAAATATCATCAGAGAGGTACCTGATATTATATTAGTACCAATATCTCAATATTTGCTGGTATCTCTAGTTTACCAATCTCTGTACCATAAACCAATGGCAGACACCAACACAATTCCAAGAATTTAAAGTTACCCTTACTACAAGGAGACTAACAATGTTATTCACTGACCGTAAAGGATGAAAACTCGAACCAGCCAATTTAGGGACTCAGAGGATGAGGGTTTTCCCCTAGAAGAGTTCAGAGGAGAAGCAGTGGAGAAGGCAGATCAGATGCAGTCGATTGAGGACAATGATACGGCATGTGTGTAGATTAGCTGCCATTCAATTCTAGGCTAACTTCTAACATCTTTGCTAAATTGAAAAATGACATTCTCCACACTGATCCGAAGGCCATAACCATCACAACTGAGCGTAGACCTGATTACAAACATACATAAATAACAGAAGAAGAGGAACCTCAGTGTTGAAAGACAAAAAGCTGCTGCGAGAAACAGAAAAGTCATCGAGGCTGGTTCATTCATGAGAAAAGCTATCTGCAGTGATTTTCTGATTTAGTGATGGTCAAGAAGACAAATAGGAAATAGGACGTATATGGATTTTGCTGAACTACGTAGGGCCAAAGAAAGGCAGATGGCCATTCCTGAAGATACGACAATCTCATGGTTGGTCCATCAGGGTATGATCATCTCATTTCCTGGATGGATTCACTTGGTACAATCAAATTCCTAATGCATCCAGATAACAAATACAAGGTTACTTCTAGTATGAAGCATGGAACATTGTACTACAAGGTTATGCCTTTTGAAGCGGACTGAAGAATGCTGACACAGCCTATCAGTAGTTGGTTAACCAGGATTTGAAGGGGCCAAGTGGAAGAAACAATAAATTTTACATTGATGCAAAACAATTAAGTTCTTAGAGGTAGGAGCAGGTGGTCTTGAAGGGCTTTTGATGTATGGAGAAGATACAGAATGAAGTTTAGCCATGCAAGTACATCTAGTCATCTACCTTGTGGAGCCTTTTCAGAAGTTTATGTTGAGTAATCAACAGATTGAGGCCATGCCAGAGAAAATCCAGGTTATTGGTAGCATATAAAATACAAATACAACCACCCAAAACGTTAAAGAGGCGTAGGCATAACTACTTACAAGGAGAAAAGTAAATATTGTCTATCAGATGAGATATCACTTCACAAGGGACTAAAGACTTTCAAGGACAGGAATATTACGAGAGCAGTTGAAACGGTACAGGTTATTACAGTAGTTAACTACAAACAGTTCAAAAATTTGGCCATAGTACGTGAGAAGGACTAGCAGATACCAATATATTGTCAATAAAAGCATTAAGAGGCGTAGAAATTAGGTACATAACAATTGAAAACGAGGTGCATGGTCCTCGTTATGAATAAGCGGAAGGTGAAGCCCTATTTTCAATTGCAAGAGATTGTTCTGGAAAGTCAACCTCTGGATCCGTGTGGGGAAAGGAGAATGGTAAAGGGTCTCTTGAGTTAACCCAATACAGTTTCTATGCTTGCATCAGCAAATTTTTAAGTTCAATGGACAGTTCTGAAAGAGAGGAGCAACAAAGATCCCAGTTCATTGACTTGAGATAAATAAAATAACGAAAAACAGCAGAGTAGTCTTAAACTTTTCCAGATCTTCTAGTGAGTTGGGAAGTGGCTCGGGACTGGTTCTGGTTGGGCTGAATGACCGTTGCACAGAATACACTCTCTGGCTGGGGTTCAAGGCCACCAACAACCATATGGAGTACGAGGATAACTATTACCAAGTAGACCGAAATGCCAAAAGAATCGAAGTGGAGCAACTTGTAATTGATAGTCAACCATATAAGGAGAAGCTACAACATAAAGGTCCTCACAGTTGATAGTCAAGAGATGTGTGGTAGCTATGACACTAAAGCCATAATGATTAATCAAATATAGGATCCTGCTGATCTCAACCCTTGCCAAAGTACATATTCATCAAATTAAAAGGGTGCAGAACATGCACCCAAATGCAATCTCAAGACTGATAACTCCTGTGTTCAATTGGCCGATCTACAAAGAGTTGTCCTCTCGTCCCTAGGTATGGAAAAGGCAATGTGGTGACTTCCATGAACAATGTGATTGCCTATTTGAAGGAAGGGAAACTCCTTGAAGACAAGCATAAGGCCATCAACATAATAGCACGTATGCATGGCCAGTATAATGTATGGAATAAACTACTCATGAAGTCCAAAATTGGGCCCAAGAAGCTGATAACATAACAAGGGCCAATACATCCTCAGTGAAATATATAAAACAGGCTGTGATGATCATGAAGAGACAAACTACAGACCTCAAGTCCAAGCATAAAAATCCTGCCGCTCAATGGACAGCACGGGACTGGTGATCAATGTCAATTTTCCCTAGCTTATTCCAAATCTCTAACCAGACTCGTAATGCATCTAGTTCAGTGCTCTTCACCCAATGGGAAACACAATATCCTTGAACTGCAGGGTACATCAACTCCTCTACAAGTAACCATCTTGATTGAATGCATGCTTCCATAGAATACACATAACGTTCCTGTTCGTAGCAAAAATTTTGCCTCCTTCCATTGAATACAACTTAGATTACAACGAAAGTGAACAAAAAAAGAACAAACGAGAGGATTTATATATTATCGCTCTCTTTTACAATGAAAAGTGGGTTCTACGTAGCGATGTGATCTATCTAGTAGCTCTTTTGGACTATCTGACGTCGATAATCTTCTTCCTTGACGAAAGTGACGGCCGACTTAACCTTTCTCTACTGATCAACTCGTTACGTAGCGATGGGATCTATCTAGTAGCTCCTTTGGACTATCTGACGTCGATGATTTTCTTGCTTGACGAAAGTGACGGCCGACTTGATCTTTCTCTGCTGATCAACTCGTTCAAGGCTCTCGCGCGTAATTTGAACTCTCTTAATGCTCGAAAAAGATCCATCACCAAAGGCTTCTTTAACAGGGTATTTATAGCCTTGAGCCCATATGAGAGTTTCTATTTAAATAGAATTTGTATTCATCAAGGATTCTAATCAAATATCATAGTCTTGATTTAAATCTCTTGATTTGGAATTCTAATTGGACTCAATTTGGATATTGAATAAGCTCAAATCACAATCATAATCAATTTATGATTCTGATGAAATCTGCTCACGCGGAGCTAGTCGCGTTAGAACGCGGAGCTATGGATTAACTTTGCGTTTTACAAAACGCGAGGCTATCAAGCCAAACGCGGAGCTACAGAGTTAGCTCCGCATTCTGTTGTGGAAAATTCCTTTTATATAGAAATTTTCATACCAACAAACTCTCTCTAAAATTTTCAAAATGGCTTACAATTTAGCAAATTTTGAAATACTTTGGATCCTCAAACTGGAACGCAAAGTTAAAATACCAAGTTATCTTCGTGTTTTTGTTCAACACGCGAAACTAATAGCCTCGCGTTCTGCTCAGTAACTGCTCCGATTCTGGCGCCGAATACTAAGGGGCGGATTTTTTCATTTAAATAGAGTCTTAACTCCTCTTCTTCCTCACTTCATTCGAAGGTTTAAGAGATTAGAGCTCAGGCGATCAGAGTTCCTTGCGACCCGACCAATTTTCACCCATTTTCTTCGATTTCGTCGAGATTTCTTCAAAATCAATGGCACCCAAGAGGAACACCTCATCGCGCGCCACCTCTCCATCGGCGGCAGGTGCTAGCAGCGGCGGAAATGGCCGCAGCAGCGGCCACAGTGGTGGCCCAGTCCATGCCGCGTCTATTGGAGGTAAAAATCTCATCTTTTGGATTCTTTAGAATGATTTTAGAGTGATTTGGCTCGGTTTTGACCGGCCAATTGCTTCTTTTACCGGCGAGATCGTCGTACTCTGGCCGTACGGCTTGGAGAAGAAGAAAGGCCTTTGGCCTTCTTCCACGCGAAGCTATCGCGTTATCTTCGAGTTTTGTAACGCGAAATTATTTTTGCTAGCTGTCGTGTTTTTACGCGGGGTTACAGATTCATCTTCGCATTTTAGAAACGCGGAGTTATCCTCTAAGCTTCACGTTTTTCATACAAACGCGAAGCTATCACTTTATCTTCGCGTTTTATTAATCGCGAGGCTATTTTCTTAGGTTCGCGCGGAGTTTATTTTTAGCTCCGCGTTTCTATACTTAAAGATTTTCCTGGATTTTAACTTTGATTTTTTTTTTTTTTTGTAGTGGGGTATTCAGTGGACGCTCTTTCTCATAGGCACTACTTTGGGTTTGCTGGGGGTGCAGACCTAGCGATCCAGTTTCGCTTCACGACAGATCTCCCTGCCTACAAACCAGGTGTAAGGGAGCGCAGGAAGAGATTGATTAGATATAGCACATCTACTGCAAGGGAGATTATCACCGATGCGGCTTTCGAGGCAACCAACCGAGAAATGTTGGAGAAGCCCACATTTTTTTTTGGAGACATAATGGAACACTCAGACCAGATCTTATTCGAAGAGGAGAGCAAATGGCTCTACCAATCCGGAGACTTGCTGATGTTCTTACCTAGCATGGAACGCAGTTATCCTTTAGTATATTTACAAAGGCTGGCCATGCATCGTGAGTTAGAGTGGGGACTAACTCAGGAATATGACTGCGTTTCCACAGTGAAACTTGGTGCACATGGGGCCTATCAAGATGGTCCCACCCGGTGTGTTACTGGGTTGCTTCCAGGGAGAATCACTAAAGAGCACCCAGTAAGGGAAGTTCCAATCCATGCACGGACTTTCCTGAGTGAGTTCATGGCTAAGGGTGGTCAATATCCAGCCAACGACTTCAGGATGCCAGGCTGGGTTTACTCCTCAAGCAATATGTGGTGGGCTCGCCTTATTCAATACATGATAGACTCTCATGAGTCAATTCTGAAGGAAATTGGTTTATACAAGGCCATCAGGAATGTCCAGTTTGGGCTACCTCAGAGCTCCTATCATCTCTTTAGCCTCCTGGAGATGTATAACCCTGAGACCGGCACCTTTTTCACACCGATAGGTGAATTGGGGCTCGCACTTCATGAGATGTATGAGGTCTCGGGTTTATCAATAGGCGAAGTCCCTTATGAAGAATACATCCCCACTACCGAGGAGCTAAATATGCTGAAGGCCAAGGATGAGCGCATCTATCAAACCTATTGGGAGATGATGTGCCACTACCGCATCTGTACCGACATGGCAGGTGTGCGTAACTAAGGTATCGGCCACAAGAAGTGGGCCGATTACCTTTTGGTAAATTTGACCTCCAAAGAGGGTTCATTAAGTGTCCACGGTCACAATCCTGTCGATGTTAAAGAGATTGATCGCCGTATAGCCAAGACACGTGCTATACTTTATACCACCGAATCAAACGAAGGTGGATTCAATCCTGGCACCGTCTTCAAGAGCTTCCACTACCAGGCTCAGTTCCCAGTGTCCAACCGATGCCTAATCGCTGGGTTTCTGATACTATGGTTGAAAAGATGTATCGTGCCGTCACTACCAAAAGATGCTATTGTAATGAACGTGGTTTATCCAGCAGTTCTTGCATATGGCCGACCATTCGGACTCCTTCCTGCCATAGTTAGTAACTTTCAAAGTGGGCTGCGAGCACTCTGCAATGGCTTCGTCCCTGTTGACAAGGGCAAAGGAAAGGCTAAAGGCAAGTCAAAAGACACTGCCCCGGTGAAGACGCCGAACCCTAGAGTAGAGATGCCCTACACCTATCTAATGGCATGACTTGTCATGCACTGCCCCTCTTTAATGAGTGCGGTCGAATACTCCTCAGCTGACAAGCCATTCCTTGTGGAGCTGTACGAACGCTCCTCTTGGAAAAGCCATTATATGTCAATAATCCAGAAGACGCTGCGCCATCACCAGAATTACGAGATCTTCTGGTGTTTTCCAAATTTTCCCGGTGGAGAATATGGCTCCAAATTTAAAGATATTTTGGGATCAAACAACTTCACCAATTTATCTTCGGGGGCTTTTTGGTGGTTACTAAATATCCGTCCCGGGCACTTAGTGTATCGTCAAGATACCATGTGCTATATTGAGTCATACACCCCTAGCCGCTTTGCTCGCCAGTTCGGGTACACACAACTCTATGTGGGTAACCCGAACAAGAAGCTGACTTATGAAGGGAATTTATATGAAGGTGCCCGCAGCTGGTTCCACTTTGTAGCTGGTGGAACCGGGGCTGAATTCATGTTGCCCCGGAAATCACCAGAAATGAGCATGACGCTAAGCTTCTGCACGTGATACAGCATCGCCAACGCTGACGTGCCTAACTTCTCCATCAACCATAGTTGTTACAAGGAGATAGAAATTTTTTATTCTTGTCGCAAAGAGGCCAAGAGAGTAAGGGTGAAAGGAATGGATGAATTTCTTGGCACGACGGCCGATCCATCAGATGTTGGCGACTCTGATGGTGATGATGGTGACGATGTTGATGCTGATGTTGGAGGTGCTCCCCAATCTGCAGTTACTCATTCCCGGAGTCCGACTGCCAAACGTTGCAGACCCACCAGAGATGGGCCAGCTAGGAAGAAGAAGAAGCTGGCCGGGGAGACCCAGGTGATCCCTGAAGAAGCAGTGGTCCAGTTTGCTACGGACTTGCTTGCTTCGACTCTGCCACCGGCTCTGGCAGAGGAGAGCAAGCCTGTAGGGGCTTCTAGTTCTACTGAGGCCCCGGTCTCCCCAACCGCGGAATCCGTCGAACACATCGCGACGCAACTTCTAGGTAGCGAAGCGGGTGTTCTTCTAGAGACGGCTACAGCTCCTCCTTCAAGTCCAACTACAGGACTTGTATCGACTGGTATGGTTCTACTCTTTAATTTTTTTATATTTTAACTTTCCTTTGTACATGTATGTAACACTTCCTGTTTGCTTTTCTGAGATCCAGATAGTCAACTTCATTTGCCCATACATTCAACTACCAGGGTGGAGTCCGAGGAGTTGGTGGACTATTCCGGCACTACAGGCTCGGTAGACGGATTGGGTAGCTCTGCAGATGGATTTGACGCAGACTACTTCACACCGGCCCCGTATTCTGTTCCTTCATCAGCTCCTCTAACTGACGAATTAGGGAGCGATGACAGGACAGATGTCGTCACTGCCTCGCCAAGAGTGGTTTCCCCATCTCCGAGCCTGCTGTCACCGACACTGATCGTCTGTTCTGAGGACACTTTCCCAGTTGTCACTGACGTGCCCTCTGCTTCTCAGCCAGCAATATTAACGCCCTCGACTATTGTAGCTGTTGAGGCACTGGTGGCCCCTGCTGCTCCAACTCGCCTGCCAACAGGGGATGAAGAGAATTTGAAGTTCTCGTTTGAGGCTACTTCTGCTACAGGAGGAGCTTCAGGCGGAGACACTCCATCATCTACCCATGTTGGCGGAGCTGCTCGAATGACTTGTACTAGTGATAGTTCATCTCGGGTCCCCAGTTCTGCCAAATCCTTATTGGCTTTACTGGCCCCTCATGTCATGAATCTGGTACAGCGACGAGTTTTCTCCTCTTCGACTCCCGCGGAAGCTACTCCTCCCCCGACTACATCTTCCTTAGTACTACCTGCGCTAAATAGACACTGCGGGCCCACTTGAAGAATTTTTCAACCACAATGTTAACGATTTTATGCGGCTACTAAGGAGATGTATTGGGATGATCCTGAATGGAAGAGATTTTCTTGATCTTGGACGCCCAATATTATCCAGTTATCTGGATAATATTGAAAGAATCGGAGGACGTGACCGAGCAGCTCCTTATCGGGCCGGCTTAGAAGCTTTGGAAGAGCAGGTGCAAACGCTAAATACAGTTCGCCAAGCGGATGTGGAAGCGATCACCGAGATCAAACTAGCGCGGCTACGAGCAGAGCTAACAGCTCGTCAGGAGGAGCTGAGGTGCCGAGAGGAAGACTGGTCTCGGGAGTTGGCAGAACTACGAGCCAGTCAGGAGTCAGTTCTCAAGGGGCTGGAGATGGTGGGCTTTGAAATTGAGGGGAGCCAAGCGGCCATCCTTAGAGCCAAGGAGACTATAGCCAAAGCTCAAGCTATTTTTGAAGCCAGCGAGTCTCGACTAGGTAAGTCCGTCATGAAACGGGAAGAGTTGATCCTTCAACAAGGACAGCTTGAGGAGGAAGGCATGATAAGAAGCCATTCAATCGAAGAATCTCGTCAGCGGTTGGCCCAGCAACTTGTAATAAATGACGATGATTTACACCGACAGGCTCAACACTCTGCGGAGGAAACTCGTCGTCGAGTTATTGATGAGACGACAAATAAGTTGAAGTTTTTGGGAGAGCCTTAACTCCCCTGTTTCCTTTTATATATTTATTTATTCTTTGTAATAAAGAACTCAATCATTATTTAAATTCTTTTATTCTTTTGTAACTTCATTCTTTTGATTCATGAATAAACATAATTCTTTTTTATTCTTTTATTTGTTGGCTACAAATTTTTCTTGCTCAACAAATAATTGTTATGAAAATAATTCATAGTTTCAGTAAACGATACAAGGCTCATCGGCATAACTTAGATTGCTGATACCAACCGGGTTTTAATTATTAACCACAGTAAAAACTCTTTAATAGAGCAAACTGATAGTTTGGTGAGAGTGTTTAATTGACTACACCAGAATGATCGAATCAAGATTATTGACTTAGACAGAGGTGCCTAATTGCACATGCCTTAGTTTAATAAAGAAGTTCAAGTGCTCATATGCGTAACTTGAACAAGTGGATGGTTATATTTCTAGGGATGTGAACCAGATGTGACAGTAAATAATAATAAGTTCAATAATAAATATATATATATATTTTATGCATAATACTTTTTCAAAAATTTGCTGTTAATTGGCATCATCATTCTGTCACCATCCTGGTTCATTAAGCGGTAAGCTCTACTAGAGTATACCGTCTCCACGATAAACGGTCCTTCCCATTTGGGTTCAAATTTACCCTTAGTCTTGTAGGTCAGAATCATTGGCCTTTTAATAGGCAGAATCAAGTCTCCTTATTTAAAGGTTCTTTACTTAACGTTCTTATTGAATGCTTGCGAGACTCGGGCTTTATACAACTCAATTTGTTGCTGAGCCTGGAGACGCTTTTCATCGAGTGCTTCTAGTTCTCGTAACCTTTGTTGATGGCGTTCTTCTGTTATCATCTTTGTGGCTAATGCCACTCTCAGTGACGGTATTTGAACTTCCAGAGGAAAGACAGCCTCGCTTCCATAGACCAAGGAGAAAGGGGTAGTCTTTGTTGGGGTGCGAACGGTAGTGCGATAGGCCTACAAACACTCTCCTAATTTTTCATCCCAGTCTCGTTTGTTGGAGGAGACGAACTTCCGAAAGAGTTTAATAATAGTTTTATTAAAGGCTTCAGCCAATCTCTTTGCCGCGGGGTTATATGGTGTTGAAACAATATCCTTTATTCTGAACTCATCACATAATCGTGAGAATCTCTGGCTAACGAATTGCGGTCCGTTATCATGAATGATTCTTCGAGGAATGCCAAAACGGTAAATGACGTGATGTTTAATGAATTTAATTACATCTGTCGTCTTTACCTCTCTCATGGGCACGGTTTCAGCCCATTTCAAAAAATAATCGGTTATTGTAAGTATAAATCGGTGTCCCCTGGACGACGGGGGAGTTATTGACCCCACAATATCCATTCTCCATGCTTCAAATGGCCAACTAGCAACAGTATTGTGCAAGTATTCCGGAGGTTGATGAATAAAATTGGCATGTACCTGACATGCATAACACCGTTTAGTGTATGTCATTGCATCGGTAATCATCTTCGGCCAGTAGTATCCTAACCTTTTTATGCGGTCCTCGAGCTTTGGACCGGGTTGATGAGCTCCACACCCTCCATCATGTGTTTCTTTCAGCACGTCATCGATTTCTGCTCTTGAAATGCAACGCAGTAGGAGACCATCAGTTGATTTTCTGTATAAAGTCTGAAGTGTAGGATCATAATAAAATCTTTGGGCCTTCCTTTTTATTGAGGAGGTTTCTTTTGGATCCTCTGGCAACATCCCGTACAAGGCGTAATCCACGAATTGAAATCGCCAATCACGGGGTTTCAGAGTTAGGTTTGTTTGACATACTTGCCTGTTTTGGAAAACCATATCTGGATGGAGAAGTTCTCTACTCCCAATAGTTATACTTTTAGCTACGCCTGGCGGGATTGCCAATGTTGCGGCTAATACAACAAAAGCGTCGGCATAAACGTTCTCGTTCCGAGATATATAATAGATGTAAAATTGTTCAAAATATCCAGCTAACTCAATAGTTAGTTGGTGGTAGGGGATAAGGGCTTCGTGTCTGACTTTATATTCGCCTATCATTTGATTGACGATGAGCTTGGAGTCTCCATATGCCTCTAGATAGTTCACCCCCAGTTGCAGAGCCATTTTTAAACCAATAATAAGTGCATTATATTCTGCCACATTATTTGTGCACGGTTCCGTTAATGAGTAACCGTTAGGCAGTATGTGTTTATATTGGGAGATCAGTACAACCCCCACTCCAGCAGCAGATCGTCTGGCAGCACCATCAAAGAACATTTGTCATGGTTGTTCTTTGCTAATTGCATTGACTTCTGATGTCTGTTTAGAGATATCTGCTGATGATTTAGAGTTGGACTGTATCGAATGGTCTACCAGGAAATCGGCGATCGCTTGTCCCTTCATAGCTTTTTGAGGAACGAAGTGGATGTCGTATGGCGATAGCAGTAACGCCCATTTTACCAATCGGCCATTTAAAGATCCTGATTTTGTCATCAGGATTTTCAAGGGATTGACCCATGATATGACATGAATTGTTTGCCCTGAAAGATAGTGTCGCATTTTCTGGACGGCAAACACTAGAACTAAACATTCTTTTTTAACCGGGGTATACCAATACTCGGCTCCGATCATTGTCCGACTTAAGTAATAAAGGGCATGTTCGTGATCGTGCTCATTATATTGAGCGAGCAACGCTCCTAATGCGTTATCGATGCCCTGACATATATAAGGAAAGGTCTTCCAGGGACAGGTGCCATGAGAACGAGAGGTTTCGTAAGGTATTCTTTAAGGTCATCAAACGCCTGTTGACATGCCTCGTCCCATACGAAAAAAACCCCCTTTTTCATAAGTCTGGAGAACAGCTGGTATCGTCCCGATAGATTGGAGATAAAACGCCGGATATAAACTAATTTTCCTTGTAACCCCCTTAATTTTTTTAGGTTGCGGGGAGATAGCATCTCTTTGATTGCTTTTACCTTCTCGGGATCAAAGAAAAATCCTTCTAAAGTAACTATAAACCCAAGGAATTTCCCACTGGACACCCCCATGAAGGACTTAGCGGAATTCATCTTCAAGTGATGTCTTCGCATAAGATCGAAGACTGTTCTCAGATCCTGAAGGTGGTCTTCTTTGTTTTTACTCTTAACCGCCAAATCATCTACGTAACACTCTACCGTTTTACGCAGATGTTCTTTGAATATTATGCTCATTGCACGTTGGTAGGTGGCACCGGCGTTCTTCAGCCCAAAGGGCATTACCATATAACAGTACACCCCTAGCGGCATTCTGAAAGCCGTGTGCTTTTCATCGTTTGGGGGTATTTTGATCTGATTGTAACCTGAGAAGCCATCCATAAAGGACATCATCTCGTAACCGCAGGTGTTGTCGATCATTACATCGGTAATCGGGAGTGAGAACTCATCCTTAGGGCATGCAGCGTTTAGATCCCGAAAATCGATACATATCCGAATCTTACCGTTTTTCTTACGAACCGGCACTATATTTGCCACCCAATCAGGATGTTGCTCTTCACGAATAAATCCTGATGTTATGAGCTTATTAAGCTCATCAACTATCGTCTCCATCAATTATGCTCGAAAACGCCTTTGTTGTTGTTTAACTGGCTTGGCGTCTTCTCTAATATTCAACCAGTGCATGGCAATCTGAGGATCGAGCCCGGGCATATCTTCATAACTCCATGCGAATACGTCTATATATTCCTTAATAAGGGATATAAGTTCATCTTTTTCTGAAGGAGTTAGTGTGCCGCTTATGAATATGAGCTTCGGATTCTCTTATGTTCCCATATTAATTTGTACTAGCTTATATTCTGTGGGCGGGTCACGCTGTTCGAAACGGACATCCCAGAGAGTATCCGTGTGTTTAGCCCAGGAATCATCTTGAATATCAATTGGTTTCTCGTCGCTTTCTGGTGCGGCTGAAACCATATTTGCTGTTAGAGATTAAAACCAAGCGCCAGTACTTAGATCCGAATCATGATCACGTGAATATAAATCTTCATCGGCCGAAGAGCTCTCTTTGTATTTGTATGGCGGTAAGGGAGAAGTAGATACATAGCCTAACCCGCTTCGAGTTTTCTGATAATAATCAGGGCTCTTCCCCCTTGGTCTAAACGAGAGTATGAGATTTCGTCGCCCTTTCCCAAAGTTTAATCCCGGTTTTTTGGTAAAATTATAGTCCATCTTTTCCATCATTCGCCGGGATTTCTGCTCGTATAAGTGAAATTGTGGTGATGTTTGTTCATCACTTTCACTGCTCTGTCCTTGGTTAGGCGACGCAATCACTTTACCGAAAACAATTGGCTTTTGCGATACCTGTCGTGGAGGTACTTCAAAGAAGTGATCTCGTCCTTTAGTTATTTTAGACCGAGAGATGAGGGATGAGCTGATTGGCAAATAATATGCCGCCAGAACTTCAAGTTCGGACAGGTCATCTGCCTCGGTGGATGTACAAGAAGGCTCAGACTCTGTAGCAACAGCAGGCTCGTAGACTAACTTTATATTTTCATTAATAATCCACTCATCCTCTACTACATCAGTTACATTATTATCAAAATTCACCTTAAATTTTATGTGAGGGTTTATCTCATAGTCACCCTCATCATCTTTTTCTGGAGATTCGTATTCAGTGTCCACCTCATTTCTGCTGTCATCAGGTTCTTGAGGCTCTTTGCGGTTGTTATTGGGGACTTCATGGGCCTGCTTGTAGAGCATAGCATCGGTGAAGTAATTTTCTAGCCCTTTAAATGGCTGTCTATCTGCAACTAGTGTCCGGACTTCTCCTTTTTCATCGCAGTACTTTATACATTGATGGAGAGTCGATGGGACTATCATATAGGTATGGATCCATGGTTTATCTCATAGTCACCCTCATCATCTTTTTCTGGAGATTCGTATTCAGTGTCCGCCTCATTTCCGCTGTCATCAGGTTCTTGAGGCTCTTTGCAGTTGTTATTGGGGACTTCATGGGCCTGCTTGTAGAGCATAGCATCGGTGAAGTAATTTTCTAGCCCTTTAAATGACTGTCTATCTGCAACTAGTGTTCGAACTTCTCCTTTTTCATCGCAGTACTTTATACATTGATGGAGAGTCGATGGGACTATCATATAGGTATGGGTCCATGGTCGCCCCAGTAGAATGTTATAAGATGTGTCTGCGTGTATAACGTAGCACGTAACTTATGTCCTCAAATCTCCGATTTGACATCGAAGTCGAATCTTCCCGAGGGGACAGCTATCATTAGCGTTGAATCCATATATCGTGTATTGGTTAGTGTCAGACGATGGGGTGAAATTCTCAATAGTTGTATCAATCTTCTGGGAATGACGCTTAATGCAGACTCCGGATCGATTTGAATGCGGTCCACCTTTGTAGATCTGACATATCCGGTGAAATATAAAGGCCTATTATGCTTTATATTTCTCACCTGCATGTCCTCTGAGGAAAAGATAATTTGTAGGACCTGCCTCCTCACTTGATGATAGCGGGGACAGGAATCCTGTTCTTCATCGGCTTCTTCATTGCTGGCTCGACAATCTGTGTTAGGAATGACTCAGAGTCTGCCTAAACCTCTCTTAATACTTCACGAGTTGATTTTGATAATCGTATCAACTCGTAAAGTGTAACTCGAGCTGGGATATTTGCAAGTTGAGCTATTATGTCAAACTTAAACGGAGCATCTTTGACCTCTTCGTCCTTTACAGGATTTTCTGAAAACGAAACGCCTTTTGTTTTGCAGGCTTCGCGAGCTCCCCGTATATATTCTTCGGGTCTACTCTGGTGTAGTCTTTGAGGTAGGCTTTACCGGATCGAGTGTCGTAGGGACCTGCCTAATCTTAGTGAATGGCCATAGTTTCGGCTTCCTCTTCAGAGTTTGTGAATGCTCCTGTAACTATGTACTCTTCTTTTATTTTTGCAGAAATAGTATTACTGGTCCGTTTTCTCCTCTGGCTCCATGAGGTGGTCCATTGTTCATCCTGTAATAGATCATGGTGGACCCACATGACTTCCCCTCTTTGTGTTGTTACGGGGACGAGTCCTTTCTTTGCTTTTTCATGTGGATCATGATTTTTCATGACCAATTTTCCTTCTAGTATCGGAGTTACTCCTGCGGGGAACTCATGGGTCCCTACCACTAAGATTGTCATATTAGCAGTGACTTTCTTCTGTTCCTTTTTCAGCGTCAAGACTCCAGCTTCTATCAATACTTGGATCATATTCTTCAGAGGGTAACAGTCGTTGGTAGAGTGTCCAACATTCCTATGGTAGAGAGTTGGGGTCGTTGGTTTTACCAGCGTCCTCCGGTTTTCTATTTTCTGAAAGTTTCAACATCCTCTTCCTGAGGAGCAAATGGAAAAGTGTAGGCGTCTGTTCCGCCTTAAAGGTGTAGGTCCTCTATTTTTGGGGCCTATTTTGTCTCATGCCCCTTTGATTTTGGGGCTTTGGGTTTGGAGGATTTCTCTTTTGTAGAGCGGTCTCTGATGTCATTACTACTTTTCCCTTATTCTTATTGTTATTTTGCGCATGCGGCCTATTATTTCCAAAATTCCTTGCTCCACGGGATTCTTCAACTCGGTAGATCAAGTCTTCAGCTTGTTCTCCCTGTTTAAGTAAATCTTTCCAAGTTTTGGACTCTACGGCTCCCATTTTTAAGAGCATGTTAGTCTTGAGATTATGCCGGCACGTTTCCACCGGAGTTTCCTGGATCATTCCGTGTTTGCAGTGTACGGACTTCTCCCGGAACTTTTCTATAAAGTCCTTCACTGTTTCTTGTTCCCCTTGTTTTGTTGCAAGGAGAGAATGAACCGATATTTCGGTATCATCCTCAAAGAAACGTGCGAGAAAGTGTCTCTCAACATCATACCAGATATTGATAGTACCTTGGGGTAACTGCATAAACCATATGAAGGCAAGCCCTCGCAATGTACTTGCAAATATCTTGGTCATTACTGGGTCATTACCCATCAAATGCCCTGCTTGAGATAACAAGTAGTAGATATGCTGACTGGGAGATCCTTTCCCGTCGTATGGCTCCAACTTGAGCGGTTTGTACTTTTCAGGGTACGGTGCCAGATCCCATTCAGGTGGGTACGGTCTTGAGATCCCAAATTCCTTCAGTTCCTTCTTATGCATCAAGGCATCAAGTTGGTTTTGTAACCTCTCAATTTTCTCTTCATGAGGGTCATGGAAAGAATATTTATTCTCGTCCTCATGTGCTGAGTAAGCCTTTTCTTCTTTATTTTCTTCATTTATCTTTAACTTTTCTTTCTTTGGTGGTGATTCTGAAGAACTTTTGGCTTTATCTTCGACTATTTTTTAGGTATTTTCGACCACCTTTAAAAGCATTGTTTTGAGATCCTCGATCATTTTTTATTGATCTCGGATCATCTGTTCTTGGGCCTCCAATCTTTGATCGATATCGTCAGATTTGTCCATCATATGTGATGCTGATTTCTGCAATCTAGATGACGCCAAAGAACGCGGGGAAGCTATGGCCGAATTGTCGCTGTCGTCGTCATAAGATCTTTTTACAAGTTTCTTATAATTTTGAGCTAGGATAGCGCCTGACTTAAGTTGGGCAAAATGATGAGACTCTTCATCACTTGATTCTGAATTATCATTCCTTTCTATAATTTTCTTCCCCTTCCCGACCATGTTAGAAGTTACAATTCTCCATTTTTTTTCTTGGATAGTAGTTTTTGCCTTCTTGGCAAGGTTTTTATCCGACTCAGTTAATCGGTCGAACACCGATACCCTGTTTTTGCTGCAGCCACAATTATTCATTATAACAGATACTGCTGTCATAAGTTACTCGCAATGACAAATAGGACCAGACTGAACTTTATTTATACTTCTTTTCTTGGTTAGGTATTCTCTGAGGTCAGTAGTCTTGAACACGGAGTCGTGGGGCCCACTCATCTGTTGAGAGGGTTCAGGGGCCCACTGGAGCTTTTTGAAATCATCAGTGTCAAATTCTGGTCTAACAGTGCGATTATCAACTCTGGTTTTGCATTCAGGTTGATTTATGCGGAGCTGAGAACTAGCTTCGCGTTTTAGCACGCGAAGCTGAGAAGTAGCTTCGCATTTTAATACGCGGGGCTGAATAATAACTTCGTGTTTTTGTATGCTAGTCTCGCGTTTTACGCTGGTTTGGCGTTTCTGCTGAAGTTTTACTTCTGGAATATTAGCCTTGTGTGGAAGAAAATCCTTGCACACTGGCTTATTCTTGCGATTTACGCAAGTCATAACTTCGCGTTTAACGCGATTCTTGCAATTAACGCAAGTTTGATAATTATCTTCGCAATTTACGCGAAGGTAAAGAGTTTTGTGATTAACGCAAGTTTCACTGTCTTTGCGATTTACGCTAAGCTCAGCTTTAGCCTCGCGTGGAGAATTACCATCATATGCTGGTTTTAAGAAAAGTTTATCCTTGCGATTTACACGAGTGTCAAGTATCTTGCGATTGACACAAATCTTACTGGCTTCACGTTTAACACCAGGCTCAGTTTTAGCCTCGCGTGGAGAATCACCATCATACACTGGCTCTGTCAACATTTTATCCTCGCGAATAACGCAAGCTTCTCTGGTTTTAGATCCATGTAAAATAGCCTCGCGTGGAGAATCACATGCTGGCTTGTCCTTGCAATTAACGCAAGTTGCAGCTTCGCGTTTAACGCGATATTGACTGGTCTTACGATTAACGCAAGCCAGTTCGCGAGGTACAGTAGCCTCGCGTTCTGCTGCTTGATTAGCCTCGCGTTTAACGCGGGCTTTGAGGGCCTTTTGCCTAGCTCTCCGATTTCGATTCCGGAGTTGGATTCTAGTCAGACCAGTTCCCGAGCCTTTTTCGACAGTAGAAAGGTCATTCTCTGTTAGGGTTTTCTTTTCAAACGACGGCTCCATAGCCGCGGTCTCCAAGGGTCCCCGATTAACGGTGGATTTTCGATTATCCGATTTACGGTATTGGAGTGCACGCGACGATGGCGTAGCATTTCGGTCAGATTACCTGACTCAGAGGAGAGATACTCCTCGTACTTGTGTTGGTCGATCTCTATGATGAGCATGTTAACATCGGATCCGATCCTCTCGACGTCAGATTGCGCTACGATCTCTTTTTCGGTGAAAGAGACTTCTCTCACTGTGGTCACCAGTTTGTTCGTAGCAAAAATTTTGCCTCCTTCCATTGAATACAACTTAGATTACAACGAAAGTGAGCAAGAAAAGAACAAACGAGAGGATTTATATATTATCGCTCTTTTTTACAATGAAAAGTGGGTTCTACGTAGCGATGGGATCTATCTAGTAGCTCCTTTGGACTATCTGACGTCGATAATTTTCTTGCTTGACGAAGGTGACGGCCGACTTGATCTTTCTCTGCTGATCTTGATTCATTTAAGGCTCTCGCGCGTAATTTGAACTCTCTTAATGCTTGAAAAAGATCCATCACTAAAAGCTTCCTTAAAAGGGTATTTATAGCCTTGGGCCAATATGAGAGTTTCTATTTAAATAGAATTTGTATTCATCAAGAATTCTAATCAAATATCTTACTCTTGATTTGAAATTCTAATTGGACTCAATTTGGATATTGGATAAACCCAAATCTCAATCATAATCAATTTATGATTCTGATGAAATCTGCTCACGCGGAGCTAGTCGCGTTAGAACGCGGAGCTATGGATTAGTTTCGCGTTTTACAAAACGCGAGGCTATCAAGCCAAATGCGGAGCTGCAGAGTTAGCTCCGCGTTTTGTTGTAGAAAATTCCTTTTATCTAAAAATTTTCATACCAACAGTTCCTAATGTTTGGATTGCAAAATAAAGAATGGAAACACTCCCAAAGTCAAACTGGTGAAATTCTAAAGGACTGAAACTGAAACCAGTTCCCAACATCAAACCTTCAACCCACATAATGAATATAGTAAATATGGGGCGTATGATCATATATTTGTCAATCACTAAGGTGACTCCAATACTCATGAAAGAGAACAAGCCAGACATGCAATGGCATTAGAACAGGCAAAATTGACCAGTCATGACGAGATTTCAGACACATTACTCACTGAGGACCAACCCTATATGCTAAACAGAAGATGACGAATGCATGATGCAGCTGGCAAGATAAGAGTATGAAAGAAAGAAGATGGTGAGAACATTGAGTGTCTAACCAAGTATATCCACATGAAGGTGCCCCAGAAGAGCAGATCTTTGGAATCAGAAAAACTGGATGACGTGATGGAAGACATTTTGCAATATCCCAATCGTAGTAATACGGAAATTCAGAAGAAAATTTGTTATAACGAATACCAGATCCCCATCAGGTGACCTTATAGTTTACTAGCATTTGTGTTGATCAAGTCATCTTCTATCCATGATTAGCCTGTTCGGAAAGAACTAAGATTTATGCTGGGAAAAAAAAAACAGAGATTTGAAAAAACTGACCTTGGAGCAGACGCGAACAACTTCTTCAATCGAATCTCCGAACAAATCTTTCTTCTTTTTGGAAAGCTGCTCAAGGAGATGGGTCCTAAACTTGTTCGTCTCCTGAATCCAACAAAATAATTATCGAACTCAGAAAGTTATCCAAAAGGGCATGACTAGTAAATTAACCAAACCGAAAATGGAAGAAGGAGGTGGAGGAACTCACAGCTTCAGCGAATTCAGGAATTGGGTCGGGAAAGACGTATTCCGCAGCGGCGGCCCTGCAGAGGAGTAGCCGACAAGATGATGGTGATGATACTGATGGTGATGGTTTGGGATGGGGAAACTTGATAAGTTTGCTTGAACCAAGAAAAGCAGCAGCAGCAGCAACAGAAGAAGAAAAAGAAGATGAAGAAAAGATTGATGGGGGTGCTGAGGGAGAGATAAGAGAGGGCGACCGTAAGCTCGGGAGTATGTTTATGCTGCAGTTGCAGCAGCAGCTGCTGGAGGCCATGGCCGTCATTCTATTCCTCGCCAAAACCTCGGCTGCTGCTGCTGCTGCTGCTGCTGCTGGGTTTATCTACACTGACCAGGCTTTCCTGGGGTTGCTATTTGGACCCATCTCTTTACTATGTTCGCCCACACGACTAAGTACACTTCCTAAGCTTTCAAATTTGAATTAATTCACTATATATGCCTCCCATTATTCCGATTATTACCCATCCATATTTACTAACTACACCCCCAGCCGATCTGTAAAGGCGGAATCCCAAAATACCCATTACCATTTATAATATTCTCTCTCTAATTATTAATAATGTTTAATAAAGAATGTATTTACATGTATTTAACTTTTCAAAATTTTAAAACTTTAAATTTGAATCCTAACTAACTAGATAATAGCTAAATAAGATTTCTCAGGTGGTTAACAAACTCAACAAAAACTCACCCTCATACACATTGAGTAATATTTGATTCACTCCATGAGATGACTTAAATAACGGAGTTAAGAGGGAACTAGAAGTATGATTTGTACACATATTTTGAGGATGCTACAATTAGTTCGTACGGCCAAAATTTAGGGGCTTAACCATGTATGTTTGGGGTGATTATTAAATAACAGTCATGTTAGTTAGGGTTTTAGGCTCAAAGTGTATGTTTGCCCATCATTCATGATTATCTAGCGCTAAGTCATGGCCTAATACTAAAAGTCATGTGATTGTAGTTATGCGACATGTATGAGACACTTTAACCTCTTGACAATTTAAAAATTTATGCATTGTTTATTAATGATTAATAACCTGTTTTTTATGTGTAAATTCTATGTTCATGATTCAATTGTTTCATTAATATCCATAATTCATGTAAGTAAAATGTATATTACAAATCATAACTCTTTTATCATGCTCAGTTTCACGGTTTACATTTTGTGTGTTATTTATATACATAATATGTGTGTGTCGCACATAATGTGCCTGTGTGTTAACTATTTTATTTTTCTTGATACACTTAGTAAATTGTTTTAACAATTTTGCCTTAGTATGCACAAACACTAATAATTTGCAGGTTACTGATAAAGAAGACCCACTACAGCTTAATTCATATCTTGAAGAGTTAGTAAAAACCTGGTAGGTGCTTCCGTTATAACAATATTATTTGAGGATTCAATTTATCCATTTTCTTATTATTTCAATAAGAAAGACACTTGCATGTTAAACTAGACTTGTTATCTGTTTCCGATTTTAAAGTCCCAATATTGTATTAAGAATTATTTCTTTGTAATCCTCATATATTCATGTCTTGATAATTGTCTATTGGAATAAATTATATATCATGATGATTTTTGATTATATGTGTGTATGCAATAATGTGGTTGTAGTACATATTTGTTTTCATGTATTTTAGGCTTCGCATATTCATTTTTGATATGTCACTGAATGCAATCGGTATTTTAGGAAACACGGAATAACAGTTGAAATCAGAGTTCAGGTTTAGCTTTGCCCTCTAAGTAGGATCTATGTTTAGAATTATTGTCACATATTCACATATACATATATCAACTTTATTCTTGTTCCTTGTTCCTATCCTATTCCGTGGTTTCGTAAATTTATTAATTACATTACTTCTGTCCTTTCCAAATCAAAAATTTCTTGTGTTTTCCTAAGAGACAACATAGTTTTTCAATCTTATTATTTTATTTCTGAGTGCGCAGTAAAAACTATGGACTATTTTCCTTTACATATTTTTTCTAAATGATATCCTTACATCAGTTTGGACCTTGAAGTAAATTAGATAATGAAATTTCTTTTAAGACAGGCAAATTGTATGACCTGTCTCAACATACCATTTTCATAATATTTGCCATAGAATTGTAAATGATTCTTTATTGAACTTTTTCAATAAAAAATTACAATTGTGAACAATTTTCCATTTACAAAAAATAAGGAAAATCTAATTCCCTTTTTGTTTAAAACTGGGCTCAAGAGTAGCTATGGAGGACGATCCTGCTCTCCATTGATACTCTGTATAAAATTTTAGTTGGCGAAAATTTTGAGCTTTTGATAGCACCAACACTTAAGCGAAAATAGTTTTTTTTTTTAATATTGATCTCCAGATGCCCTTTCTGCCTAACCTTCTACTATTTATAAATGTTTGGAAATTTTTGAGTTGATCTAACTGTTCAATTATTAGCCTCCATGATCTGAGAATTAATTTCTCACCTTTTGGTCTGGTAGATTTGTATTAAATCTGTAGAATTTGTAACTGATGTTTTTAATCCTCTAGGTCGTAGCAGAAAGGCAAAATGCAAAATTCAATCTTTAGATTTGCATTTCCTTTAAACCGCAGTCGAAATGCGAATCTCAAACATGGTTATTTCAGACTGCAACTAGAATGCAAATCTCAATCTTTAGATTCGCAGTTCTTTTAGACTGCAACTGGATTGCGAATTTTAAACTTTAGATTTATAGTTTTGGTGTGATTCAACTGGAATGCAGATCTCAAACTTTATAATCGCGGCTTTGTTATAATGCCATGTTCACTGTTTGCATAATATGCTTGGATACGATAATAAGACCCTGCAGGGCCCACTCTTTATTGGGTCTGCGAATCTAGAGAAAAAATTCATACTTCAGCTTCATTAGCGAATCAAAAATCACCTCATATCCTTTATGGAAAATAAAGTATAATTATGTGAAAACCACATCTTATTTCTTTTGTAGTTTATATATTCGAATCTCTCTTTTATGAAAGATGATCCCAATGAAAGAAAACTTTGCCAACAAAATCCTCTCCAAAGTTTTCAAAACTCCATAGTTTTAGAAGTGTTTTGAAATACTTTGGATAATTTTGGCCAAAATACAATTTTCACATTTTGAGAGGAAATATGACTTTGTATTAGAATTGCAAATTTCGTGCTTTTGGGAAATGCACAACTCTGCATTGTAACCGGGAATCTCGCGCTTTTGCAGTATACTCAGAAAGTTAATACTTTTCTGGCATAGAAATCAAAACATTTTCTGAGCTTCATTAATGGGGAGATCCTCGCGAGATTCGGGCCAGAAATCTCGTCCGTCAAATCACCTACTATAAAATTTCAAACTCATCATTTAAAAAATCTTTTAACACTTTCTGAAATATTTGAACTTCAAACTTTCTCCAAACTTTCAAAACCCTTCGTCTTCAAACTCCTCTTATCCTCAATTTTCTTAAGAACTTTAAGAAGATAACGAAGAAGGCTTCATTTCAGGTCTATTCGACAGTGGTTCCCAAAATCCTTGGGCAACTTCTAGCGCCGTAGTGGTTCGAGAGGAGGAAGCTACAGAAGCAAACTTTTGTTTTTACTTATAAAGCCATCCTATTTGGGATAATAGATATTGACAAAAAAAATTAATGTTCTCTTGACTCAATGATTTGTACTTTATTTCCATTCATTATATGATATCAAGGAACTCTTTGTAATATTAATTTGGAAATGAATAAAATTTTTATTTCAAAAATTTTGTTATCATTCATTCAGAGGTAACTGTTAACTAGATGAATGATTTTGATTTTGATCATCAGAGATAACTATTAACTTGATGAACATTTTGACTCTCCAGAATATTGTTCAGAGATAATTATTAACTTGACAATATAAAGTAATTATTCAAACGGCCAAAATGGATTTTGCTGCGAATAAATAAGTTTCTTTAATTAGGATAGAAGTAATTGTTAACTTTTCTGAATAAGTTAAAATCTATGCTGTCAGTGACTTATAGAATAATAGCTTTTGAATTGCTAGAGGTAATTTTTAACTTAGCAAATTTGGAGGAAAGAAATAGAACACGACGTTACAAAATTTGTGCTTTTGCTAGAGGTAGTTTTTAACTTAGCAAATTTGGAGGAAAAGAAAAAGAACGCAACTATACAAAATTTGCATTTTTGCCAGAGATAATTTTTAACTTAGCAAATTTAGAGAAAAAGAAAAAGAATGCAACTTTACGAAATTCGTGCTTTTACCAGAGGTAATTTTTAACTTAGCAAATTTGGAGAAAAAGAAAATTTGTTTACCAGAATTAATTTTTAACTTAACAATTTGGAGGAAAAAGAAAAAGAATGTGACTTTACAAAATTCGCGCTTTTGCCAGAGGTAATTTTTAACTTAACAAATTTGGAGAAAAAGAAATTTTGTTTGTTAGAGATAATTTTTAACTTAGCAAATTTAGAGAAAAAAAAAAAAGAACGCGACTTTACAAAATTCATGCTTTTGCCAAATGTAATTTTTAACTTAGCAAATTTGGAGAAAAAGGAAAAGAATGCGACTTTACAAAATTCAAGCTTTTAGGAAACTCTGATTTTAGAATCGCGAATCTCAAACAAGAACAAATTCACGAGATTTTTAGCCTTTCAATTGAAAGCTAAGAATAATATTTCTTCAGAAATCTTTCATTGATTGATATCATTATTTTATCACCATTCAGTTTTGCGATCTTTTTAGGAACTTTCTTTTGGATTTTTGATTAGTTATGATTGGTCTTCTTACTGAAAGAACCAGATCTTTTTTCTTGAAAGTTCTATGTCTGACCTTTTTATTAAAGGTTTTGGAGATTCGCGCTTGGTAAAGTTCAATGCTTTTCTGAGCTTCCAAACGCTTATTATTAAGACTTCTAACTCCAGAAGTCTTTGTCGATATCTTTCTTCTTGTGTCATTTTGGTTGCTACTGTGACCTTTAATGACGAAATTTGAATTTTCAAAGGTAATACTGCTTCAGACCGTACACCAAAGAAAATGGTGTAGTATTTGTAGGAGTTCTAGCAGTAGTTCGATAAGTCTAAAGAAATTCTCCAAGCTTTTCATCCAAATCTCGTTGGTTGGATGGAATGAACTTTTTAAGAAGCTTCATAATAGTTTGATTGAAATTCTCTGCCAAACTATTGGCTGTTGGATAATATGAAGACAAAACTACACTTTCAATTCGATACTTATTGCAAAACCTAGAGAATGGCTGACTCACAAACTGAGCTCTGTTGTCATGAATGATTCTTCTAGGTACTCTAAAGTGATATATAACGTGATGTTTGATGAATTTAATTATATCTGAAGATTTTAATTTAGTTAAAACCACAGCTTCAGTTTACTTTGAGAAGTAATCGGTTATATCCAATATAAATCGATGGCCCTTCGTTGAAGGCGGGAAGATTGATCCAATAATGTCCATTCCCCATTGTTCAAATGGCCATGATGTAGCCGTTGGGTGGAGATACTCCGGGGCTTGATGTTTGAAGTCTCCATGTATCTGATAGGCTCTACATTTCTTAGCATAAATTACTACATCTGTCATCATTTTGGGTCAGTAATAACCCATTCTTCGGAGTCTATCCCAAAGTTTTAGTCCTGGTTAACGTGCTCCAGAAACGTCATTATGAGCTTCTTCAAGTGCTTCTTGTGTTTCTTTATTAGAAAGATAACGAAGTAAAATCCTATCATAAGATTTTCTATATAATGTCTATAGTTAGGCATTATAATAGAATCGAACAGTTTTTTTTCGAATTACTGCTACTTTTTTTAGGATTTTTAGATAATATTCCATAAAGAACATAATCTATGTATGGAAATCGCCACTCTCTTGGTTTAAGATTAGACTCAAGAGTATATACTTCATCTGCATCTTGTTTCTTATCTGAATTCAGTCCATCTCAAACTTATACTTTGGGCAAAACAATTCTTTACTTCCTACTGTTACACGTTTGTTAGTATTTCTAGGTAATGCTAAAGTAGCAGCCATGAAAGCTAGTGCATCTGCATAATCATTTTAGTCACGCGGTACATGACTGATATAGAAACCATTAAAACGATTAGCCATTTTTATTACTGCTTGATAATATGGCAACAGATTTTTAATTCTGATTTCATATTATCCTCTAACTTGGTTTATAACAAGTTGGAAATCTCTGTATACTTCTAAATACTTCACCCCAGCTGTTTGGCTATTTTTAAACCAACCATTAAGGCATTATATTCAGCAACATTATTAGAGCATAAACTTGTCAATGAGTATGCTCTAGGAATAATATAGTTATAGGGAGAAACAAAACAACCCCCACTCCTGCTACCATTTTTCCATGAGATCCTATTCTAAAAGCGGCATAAAAAAATTGCCATACATCTTCTATAACAGTACATACTTCAACAGTTTCTTGTTGAATATCTTTCTTTGGAATTATATTTTCTTCACCTACTTCACCAGGGATATCCTGATACAATTTTGAAGATGCTGGAATCGGGTTGCCTATCCTTTAATTGATTTTTGTGGAATGAAATGCATATCATATTGTGATAGTAGAATGACCCAATTGGATAATCTGAAACTTAATGACCCCGGCTTGGTCATTAATATTCTTAAGGGATTAACTCTCGATATAACGTGTATTGCTTGTCCCACTAAATAGTGTCACTTTTTTTGTATTGCAAACACTAAAACTAAATATTCTTTTATAACTGGATCATATCGATATTCAGCTCCAATCATCATTCTACTGATATGATAAATGGCTTGTTCATGCCCTAATTCATTCTTTTGCGCCAATAAAACACCCAAGGAATGATTCATAGCTCTCACATATAATAGAAAAGATATTCCTGAGATTGGAGCTACAAGAATAGGTGGTTTGGTAATATATTTCTTGATTTCTTCAAATGCTTTCTGGCATGCATCATCCCAAATGAATGATACTCCTTTCTTCATCAACCGTGTAAAAGGTTGGCATTTTCCAGATAAATTTGATATGAATCTGCAAATATATGCCAGCCTACCCTACAATCATTTTAATTCTTTAAGATTTTTGAGTAGCAGCATATCTTGGATTGCTTTAATTTTGTCTGAATCAAGATGAATTCCTTGGGATGTGACTACAAGGCCAAGAAATTTTCTACTAGAAACTCCCAGAAAAGATTTAGTAGGATTCATCTTAAACTGGTGTTTCCGTATGAGATTAAACATGGTTCTCAAATCACAAAGATGATCATTCTTATTCTTATTTTTAATTGCCAGATCATCTACATAATATTCCACTGTCTTTTGTAGATGTTCTTGGAATATCATATTAATGACGCGTTGATATGTAACACCAATATTTTTCAGACCAAATGGCATAACTGTATAACAGTATACTCCTAGTGGCGTTCTGATAGATGTATGCTTTTTATCATCATGGTACATCTTAATTTGGTTATATTCTAAATATCCATCCATAAATGACATTTTTTCATAGCCACAAGTATTGTCAATCATGACGTTTGTAATAGGTAAAGGAAATTCATCCTTCCAACATGCTTTATTTAAATCTCTAAAATCAATGAAGACCTTGATCTTTCCATTCTTTTTAGTTATGAGGACTATATTTGCGATCCAATCTGGATGTTGTTCTTCGCGAATGAAACCTGATTCAATTAACTTTTTGATTTTAGCTTCAGTTGCCTTCATAATTTCAGGACAGAATCTTTGTTGTTGTTGTTGTTTTACTAGTTTGCATCGGGTCGAATATTTAATTTATAAACCACAACTTTTGGGTCGAGTCCTAGCATATCTTCATAATTCCAGACGAAAATATCAATGTACTCTCAAATGGGAGAGATCATTTCTTCTTTTTCTTCCGAAGATAAATTTTTACTTATAAATATGGGTTTAGGGTTAGTTTCGTCACCCATATTTATTTGGATCATTTTATCTTTAGTTGGAGGTTCTCTTTGTTCAAATTGGATTTTTCCACTTCATATTGAGGTATTTTGCCCAAGGATCATCTTTGATTGATGATAATTCATCATCTTCTTCTTTTTTGTCTATAGAGACCATATTGATAGAGACTTCTTGAAAAATAACACCAATACTTACATCTAAATCCCAACATGATGATTCTGACGAATGAGTTTGCTACCTTTATTCAAATTTCATATCCAAAAGATCTTCAGGAGTGGTAACATATCCTAACCCCCTTTCAGTTTTATCATAATAATCGAACATCTTTCCTTTCGGAATAAAAGGTTGAAGGATTGCTTTCCTCGCTATTCCAAAATTTAACCCCCTACCTTTGGTTAGCTTATATCTCATTTTTCTCATTAACTTATAGGAATTTTTATCATAATGGAAGATCTCAGGATTTTCTATTTTTCCTCAAAATCTAAATATTTTCCTTTATTCTTGTTATTTGCTTTTCCAAATATCATAGGTTTTTTATTTTTATGAGGAACTTCAAAAACAGTTTCATTTGCATCTCCATCGTCATCACTTTGTATGTAAAAGGATGATTGAATGGGTGCTTGAAATGAATCTAAATAATATATTTTATCTAGGTGATCACTAACCACATCAGTACTAATACTTGAGGGTTTAGAATCAACACCAGAAGAATAAGTAAACTCTATATCTTTATTAATTATCCACTTAACATCAGAATTGGCGGTGTCATTTATATCAAGACCTTAAAGGCTTATTACAATAGGATCTATTTTCCATATTTCATTACCAGATTCCTAATTTTCAGATCTTGATTCAGTGTCAGTTTCATTGCTGCTATCATATTATTCTGGAGCAGGTTGTTTAGCTGCATCAAATGTGTCTTGGTATAGTAACGTGTCAATCAATAGTTTTTTTACTCCTTTAAAGGGTTGCTTTTTTGTCACCAGGGTCTTCACATTCCCATCTTTGTCAGCATATTTCATGCATTGATGAGGTGTAGAAGGGACGATGAGGTTGATATGAATCCACGGTCTTCCGAGTAGAAGATTATAAGACGTATCAGCATCTATTATGTAGCATGCGACTTCTGTCTTCAAATCTCCAATCTGACATTTCAACTTTATCTTGCCTAATGGGCTGCTACTATTAGCATTGAACCCGAAAATGGTAGTGTTTATTAATGCCAATCTGCTCATTGGGACTCCAAGATATCGCAACATCCGTCTTGGCATTATACTTAGGGCGGATCCAGAATCAATTTGGATTCGGTTGATCTCTGATGACCCTATGTTTCCTTTGTAATGCAAAGGACGATGATACTTATTATTTTTCACTTCCATATCTTCTGGAGAGAAGGTTATGCAAGGAATCTTTTTAGAAATTTGATGGTGTACTGTTCAAAGTTCTTATTCTTCAATTATCTCTGGAATTTGAGCCAAGAACACTTAAGAATTTTGCAGAGCTTCTCTAGTTTGCCTAGAGAGCTTTAGGAGCTCATACAAAGTAATTCTTGTGGGAATATTGGCCAATTGCGCTAATACATCAAATTTGAAAGGTTTCTTAAAACTTTCTGTAGGTTCTTTATCTTCGCTTTTAAGAGTTTTATCAAATTTAAGCTCATCTGGTTTATTCTTTTCTAGAGATAGCTGAGGCTCTGCTACTTGATCATAATTTTTTAAGTATTCTTTACCTGAATGAGTCCCAGAAAGCTTTGCTTTATCTGTGTTAACTGCTAAAGAATCCTTTGGCTCTTCTTCTGAGTCTGATGGAGACGGAATTTCTGCATCATTCTCAGGAATTGCAATAACGACGTTAGAAGTAAAAATCTTCCCTTTTGATTTCTTTTTTTATGAATTTGAAATCCATTGTTGGTCTTCAAGGAGATCTGGATGTACCCACATTATCTCTCCTTTTGAGGTTTCAAAAGGATGTAATTCTATGTGTTCCTGGTGAGGATCATAATTCATAATCCTCATTGTGCTTTTGGGAAGGGACTAAACTCTGTCTTAAACAATCGACTCTATCCATTCTAGAACTTTTCCAAATCTGACAGTTACCATATTTGCGGTTATTCTCTTCTGATCATCTCGTAATTTGATGACCTTAGCATCCACCAGAGCCTAAATCTTATCCTTAAGGATATAACAATTTTAAGTTGGATGATTAATGATCCTATGATACACACAATAATTAGAATTATTAACTTTTTCAATTTTTTCAGGTCGTTTGGATTCTGATAGTTTCAGCATATTCATAGTCATGAGTAGATTGAAGATAATATTAGTATGTTCATCTTTAAAAGAATATTGTTTCTGAGGGAAGCACAGTTGTGAATGATTCTTTAGAAAAGACTTTGCAGAATTTGGTGTATCAGTCGCCATTGTCTCTTTCCCTTTGTATTCCTTAGGTCAAGAAAACTGGTGCGATCTAGAATTATTATTGTGCCTTAGTTTCTGTCCTTTTTCTTCTTTTTCAAGCCTTTGTGTTATTTTTTCAGCTTGCAGCGAAAAATCTTTCTAAGTAGAAGACTTTATAGCCCCCATTCTAGCAAGAACTTTGGTGGGGATATTGTGTCGACAAATTTCTACTAATGTTTTCTTTGGCATTCCATGCGGACATCTATGAAAATCATTTCTAAATCTTTTTATAAAATCTTGAGCTGATTCTTCTTTCTTTTGCTTTGTAGCTAAGAGTGTTGGCATTGAAACTTTAATATCATCTTCATAAATCCTTGTTTAAAAGGGCTTTTTCAATGTCATTTTACGAATTGATAGTTCCCAATTCCAACCTTCAAAACCATTCGAATGCTAGACCTGTTAAGATACTAACAAAGACTCGTGTAATGATCGGATCATTTCCAGTTAAATGTCCCATCTGTGACATAAAATAGTAAAGATGTTGATTTGGCGACCCTTTACCATCGAATGATTTGAGCTTAAATAGTCTGTAATTCTCTAAGAACGGTATACTTTCCCATTCTACCGGATATGGTTTTACAACCCCTAACTCTTGCAAATTATTCTTATGCATAAGAGCATCAAGTTGATTTTGAAAACTCTCCAACCAAGCAGTGTTTGCATTTCGTTCTTGATTCGGATCTATTTCTTGCTGATGGGAGTGTACAGAGCGGTTATCTTCTTCTTCACGACGATCCTTATTATTTTCATTCTTATCCCTAGGAGGAATGCGAGATGATTCTTTTGTATTCTTCCCTTTGTCATTTCTTGGATTGCGTAGAGCTTTAGAAGAAGATTATCCTTTATCATTTCTCCTTACTTTTTCCAAGTCCAACAAGACATAAAGCATATCTCTTATTCATTGATAGTATTTTGCTGTTGTTGGATGGTCTTATCTTGTTCATCAATCCTCTTCTTTTAAAGTATTTTGTGGCATATACATGGATATAGAGTCTTCAAAGAATGAATCCTATATCTGGGACTCAGCCACAGCTGAATTTACTGTGTCTTCTTTATCAGAAGAGACTCCAACCATTTGTCTGTAGTCTAATGGCGTTGTTACTCTTTCTTGAGTTGGGTGTTCTAAAAAACACCCCGCATCTCACTGAATACACTCTTCAAACTTGAAGAATGTTCAAAATTAGAGGAATTTTTTGTAGGAAATTTCTTTGTTTTCTTTTTCTTTTTCTTCCCGAAACTTATCATATAAGATGATACTTCGGGGTATTCAGGCTCAGAAAATTCCTGCTTGTTATGTCGTCTCCTTTTTTAAGGTTGAGATGAAGACGTCGTAAGTCGGTTGAAAACTGATTGTTTAGCAGGGGCCACCACATATTGGCAATGCAATAACACTGCATTGATCAATTGCTCACAATGATAATGAGATATTCGGGATTTTTCTCTCTTTTTATTGAGAAATTCCCTGAGGTCTCTTGTATCGGAGCTCATTGTTTTGCTAGTGGAGGTGATATTGCCTCCAAGTGATATCTTCGGGATGGGAGTTTCTATCTCTTTGAAAATTTCAAGAGCAAATTTTACTTTAGCCATAGTAGTGGATGGATGAACTTCTAGAACACGAGCTTTAAAGGCTTGTTCTTCTTTAGAAGCAAGCTTTTGAAAATCGCACTTTTCTATTGGTATGCGAATTTGTGGTTCGCATCTATTTGTAAAAACACAATCTTGAACATTACGTTTATCTCCCTAGGCATAAGTATGGGGCCCTCGTCTGGTTTGTGGAACGCGAATGAAAACTCCGTGTTTATAATTATAAATAAATTTGGTGGGTGTACGGTGTTTTTTATAAGAAACATGAGTAAACCCATCTGCATCTTGATTTTTTCTTTTGTTACCTGAAACTACCACTTCGCTCTTTGGTCTCCATACTTGAACTATAAATCCTCGTGACTGTGGTTCAATAGTCTCTTGTTGCTTTATGGCTTTGCTGAAAGCTCGAGCCATACTTCTTCGTAAGTTCCTTCTCATCATGCGGGTGAGAGAAATTTGATTTTCTGTGTCATCTTCTTGACAATCAGAAAATGCTCTTTTTCCCTTATTATGGGGATCCTGATCCGTCTTCTCGAGAAGATCCTCAAGAGTCTTGGTGAGAACAAACCCTGAGTCTTGTGCTGGTGAAGGAGATGATTTTTCTTTGAGACCAGATTAGTTTGAGAAGTCTTTTGATTGAACTCCTATCTTCGACTGAGTTGTTAGAATTCGTACGGCATTTTCATAAGGAATTAGGACTTGTGAAGCCAGAGGAGAGGAATTCTTCATATTTCTCCTGATCGAACTCAATGATAAGTGATTCGACCATAATGCCAACTAGAATATTATCAGATTGAGCTACAACCTTATCATCAGTAATGATAGTTCTTCCCAACGGGGTCGTCAATTTTCTGTTTGCCATAGAATTAAAAATCGCGTCTTATACTTTATGGAAAATAAAGTACAATTCTGTGAAGACCACGTCTTATTTTTTTTTTTTTTTGGTTTATATACGCTGATCTTTCTTTTATGAAAGACGATCCCAATGAAAGAAAATTCCGCCAACACATAATAATATTGTCTCCCTAATATTTAATAATTTTTCATAAAGATAATACTGCAAGTACTTGCATGGATTTAAGTTCTCAAAATTTTAAAACTTTAAATTTGAATCCTAGCTAACTAACTAGATAATGGCTAAGTAAGATTTGCTAAGTGTTTAACAAAACTCAACAGTCCCCCATCCTTGTACAACAAAACCCTTTCCTTTTCTCCTCGCATTAGAAAAAACATAAAAAGAGAGAAGAAAGAAAGGGAAGCAAAGATAGAGAAGCACTTTAAAACTTGTGGATCTTACCTCATTAAAGTTATGTATTCGGCCATTCCCAGGGAAGAAAAGAGAGAGAAGCCGTTTATAACTTGTGGGTTTTACCTCATTATACCTGGTGGATTCGTCCATTCCAAATTTTAGAGGATTACTCAAAATATGAAAGTGCTTTAACCTTGAACCTTGAATTATTTTTATTACGCAAGAGGAACCTATAGAAGGAAGGAAGTCAGTGGATAATCATGCTCTCATCTTTTCAGAAAATCCATCGAACTTGATTTGGTTTCTCCAACAAAAGGCTTGGTCTGGTCCCTTTTCATTATTTGATTATACCATTAATTTTAACTGTTAATGTTGTCATTTATGGACTCAAACATTAGATATTATACCCCAATTCAGTTATGTAGATTGAGAAATATAAATTCACTTTATGATATAACTTGAACAATGGGGTCAAGGAAAACTGAAAGGAAAATTTATCATATATTTATGGAAGTAACATAATTTAGGTTCGGTAGCCAAAATTTAAGGACCTAAGTCGAGAGTTTCCTAGTGATTTCTGAATCACTTTCATGCTATGTAGGGTTTCGATCCTAGATCATATATTCGTCCATCTTTTGCGAGTATCTAGCGGTATGTTCTGGAGCTGCATCAGGAATCATGGACTCGTAATCCCAAGTATATATGTGACACTCTTAAAAGATACTGGCTTTTTTTCCCGAACAATTTTAAAATTCATGCATTAAACATTAATGATTAATAACATTTTTATATGTAAATTATATATCTATGATTCAATTATTTCATTAATAGCCATGGTTCATACAAGTTCAATATATATTATTACTCACAAATCCTTTACCCTATTCAGTTTCATTATTTAAATTTTATATGCTATGTATTTATATATCAGGCATATCTATCTGCTATCTCCTTTATCTTGATGCACTTGTTAGGTCGTTCAAACGATTCTGGTTTGGCACGCCCAGGCACTATTTATTTACAAGTTACTGAGGAGAAATATCAACCATATTTGTAATCATACCTTGAGGAGACAATAGTTAACAAGAAGGTGCTTTTGCTATCACATTGTTATTCGAGGATTCGATCTATCCACTTTTTTTAATTATTTCAACAAGATGGCACTTGCATTTTAAACTAGACTCGTTATTTTTTTTGGATTTGTAAGTTCCAATATTGTAATAGGATTATTTCTTTGGTATCTTGATAATTATTCTATTACAATAAATTATGCTTTTGTATTATGATGACTTTTCATTATGTGTGTATAAAAATGTGACAATAGTATACGCTTATTTTCATATATTTAGACTTGACGTATTCGTTTTCGATATATTATCTAACGATACTCTTACCTTATGATTTGGACGTTACACTAGCTATATCTCTCTCTTCTCTTCCCTCTCTCTATTGGAAACCTCAACCCACAATCCTTCCCCCTAACCCCCACGAGCTCATGACCCCCTCTACCCTAGAAAACCCCCTCGACCTTTTGACCATTGAATCCACGACTTCCTCTCCCCTAGTAAGCCCCCAACCCCTTTACCCCATGAAAACCCCTCTCCCCCACGACCCCCCTCTCTTGCGACATCCTCTCCCCTGTGATCCGAGGATGTTCTCGTGATGGAGAAGATGATTTTGTTGGTGATAAAGGTATTGCGAATTAACAATGCACTTCGATACCACTTATTGTGAATCAGAGGTACAAACTTTGATACCACTTGTTGTGGAAGCCTAGTAATAATACGAATAAAGAAATAAAGATTATCGAGATTCAATAAACTAATTGATAAGAACATAAACTTTAAGAGAAATATCAATCAAAAAATTCAAAGTAGAGAATACTGAAGATTTAGTTCGCAACAATTTCATACATTTATGGGCAGAATCAAACTTTATTATTGATGATATTTACCAGTTACAAATCTTAGGATATCTCAAATTTCTCGAATTTATAAAGATATCATTCTAAAATTAAGAAAACAACCAAGAACTCTCAAAAATGTAAGATAATTTTCTTCTCATGAAAGATTCTTTGAATCCCCATAAGCTTTAATCAAATAATGCAAAAGAGATGTCCCTAAAGATCCTATCTAACCCCCTTATGAATGTTTGACACATAAATCAAATAAGGTTAGTTTGTCACAAATCTTAAGTCAAATAGGATTAGTTTGGCACAAATTCTAAGCCAAGTAGGGTTCTTAAAAATTGAGTCAAAACTCAATAAATCTCTACCTTGGTGAGATTTCCAATTTTCAATTATAAGAACTCGGAGTATCAACAAATGAGCTTTATCAAACGATCTAAGATACAAATAGCATTGCCATGAATGTGAATACAAATATTGGTTGGCCACACCAATCCAAAATTCTTCAAACCTACTAGATATTGGTCAAGTCCCTACAATATTAGAATTTTACTCCAGATACTATGTTGGTTAATATATCAATTGGGTTATCTATAGTGCTAACCTTTATTCGAAAAATATTGCCTTCATCCAGTATATTGAATAGTCCTTGAATGATATAGTTGGCTTTTTGCCAACTCAATAGCGCTCTGACTATCACAATGTGGAGACAACTAGACACTCAATTTGAAGTGTGGGGCTAAAAATATAGTAACTAGCTTAGTAAATTTGTCGACGCCAAACTTACTCAATACCTACTACAAATACTATTTCTAAGACAAGTAGACTCCTCCTTTTACTTTATCCCTCTCGATCTCCGTACCTATAATGTTATTTGCCTCTCTAACATCTTTCATCTTAAATTCACTTTTTGTCTCAACGCGTCTATCTCCACCTTACTCTTTGCTACTATTAACATATCATCAACATAGAGGAGTAAATAGACAAATGGTTCTTGAGATTCTTGAAAAAGACACAATGGTCAAAGTGACTTCTGGAAAAATATGAATTCATAGTCATAAGTTGATCTAACTTTTTATACCACTGTTTTGGAGACTGCTTTAAATCATACAAAGATTTCTTCAACTTACATATCATATTTCCTTCTTAGCAGTCTTAAATCTATCAGCTGAGTCATATATATTTTCTTTCAAATTACCATGCAAGAAAACTATTTTGACATCTATTTGAGCTAGCTCCAAATTTAACTATGCAATCAAAGCTAACAAAATACAAATGAAAGAATATTTAACAACTAGAGAAAATACTTAATATAGTCAATTCCTTCTCGTTAAACGTAGCCTTTTGGCACCAATCTAGCTTTCTATCTAACTCCTTATGAAAAAGAATTATCTTTCTAAGTGACATCTATTTGTATCTGTTGGCCTTCTTTTCTTTTGGAATATTTACCAACTCCCATATGAAGTTCTTATGGATAGAATTCATCTCCTCATTTATCGCACCCTTCCAATCTTCAACTTCAGAACTAACCTTACCTTCCTGATAGGTTCTAAGAGCATCTTCTTCAATAAGTAAAAGTGTATATGCCACCATATTAGTGAAACAGGATTTTTGATATATCTTCTAGGTCTATTAACACAATAGAGTCTTATTGCTATTCTTTAACATCTGCCTCCTCGACGTCACCTGTACTAGTATTCTCCTTCCTAACAACTTTGTTTCTATCCTACTATTTCAAAGTGAGAGTATCAAATTTCAACTATTGCAAGACACTCCTGTGGCTGTTATTATCCTAAAATATCTCATGCTGGTTTTTTAATATAGAGGACTCATGAAAGGTTATATCTCTACTATAGATTATCTTCATAGACTCGGGACGCTCTAGAGTCTATATCCCTTCATACCTATGCTAAACTCTAAGAATATGGCTTTCCTGGCTCTAGGTACAAGCTTGCTTTTCCTAACATGGTGATAAGGACGACAATAAAAAATATGTAAGTGATCATAATCAGTAGTGACCAGATCATACCTCAAGTGGAGTCTTCTCTACATTTGTAGCTGTTGGAAACCCATTAATGAGATGACTCGCATAGGACAACTTCTCAACCTAGAACTCCTGCCTAATCCAACATCAGATAACATACATTTCACCTTCTCTAGCAATATGTGTTTCATTTGCTCTACCACCCCCATTCAATTACATGTTTCTTTAATAGTGAATGTCAAATAATACATTCGTTCCGGCATAGTTTCATGAATAGATCTATTTTGTAGTTGCTGTCATTATCTGATCTAAGCCGCTTTATTTTTGTGCCAAATAGAGTTTTCATCAAATAGAGTATGCATATAGTCGAGAATCATCTAAGTCTGATGAATTGTGGGGCCAAACTTGACTCTAGTCTGCTTCCTGATGATGTAATGCTTACAAAACTCTATTTTTTTCAGTCTTTACTCCCTTTAACAAGCTTTTTTTTTATCAAAGATTGTAAATCACCTTCTCTAGCATAATCTAACCTGATGTGTCATAAATGTAAGGTGTCATCATCTGCACTTGGTATATGTGAAGGCATTGCAACTCCACCTACAACTATGCTACCCTTAAGATAATACAAATTCCTCTTCTGGATACCTTTCATCACACTACTAAAGTGCCTTAGTAGTCTTTAGACCTGAATCCACCATAGTAATATATAGCTCTTGCCTATTAGGACTCCTAATGAGATAACATTCTTCTTTATGTCCGAAAGAAATCATGCATCTGTGAAACCCCTAATAGTTCCAACATGCATTTATAGTCAGACTTCACCTATACTCTTACTTTTACATGGTGTTCCATTATCCATGTAAATCACTCCTCCTTCGAACTCTTCTAAGTTAGAACAGAATTTTGACTCGGATAGATGTCGTAGGTGCAACCTGAATCCAGGTTTCGTTCATCCTTGTGGCCAGTCGCAAATGAACTGTTAAAGAATATCTAAACATTCATCTCCACCATGTGTAATTTTGTAGTTGAGCCTACTTGTCCTAATCTTTGGTCGATTTGGGACAATCTTTCTTCGAATAGCTCTTTTCCAATTCTAAGAGCACCCATCACTTTCAGGATAGTTTTTCTTGGACTTAAAGTGAGATCTTCACTGTCCACCTTAATTCTAATTTTCAGTTCTACCAGTACCATTAAAGCATATGAACTTGACTCCTGATGAACTTGCGTATCAAGGTTTCGATACTCATTATCCGTCAAGGCATTTGAAACATCTTCAAATCTAATTTTAGATATTTCATAGTAAGGTGGTTGTTGGCGAAATTTTCTTTTATTAGGATCATCTTCTATAAAGAGAGATCCGCAAATATAAACTAAAGAGGAAATAAGACATGGTCTTCATAGGGTTGTATTTTATTTTCAATAGAAGCTGAAACACGATCTTTGATTCGCGAATGAAGCTGAAGTGCGAATTTTTTCTCTAGATTCGCAGATTTAATAATGAGAATGGGCCCTGCAGGGTCTCACCATCATGTCTAAGTATATCATGCAAGTAGCGAACATACCATCATGCTGAAATGCGAATCTAAAGTCTGAGACTCGCATTCCAATTGTCATTCATATTAAAATACGAATTTAAAGTATGATATTTATGTTTTGATTTTCATTTAGAAGAAACACGAATCTAAAGCTTGAGATTTGCGTTTCAGTTACGATCCGGAGGATTAAAAACATCAGTTACAAGTTCTAGAGATTTAATACAAATCCACTATATCAAAAGGAGAAAAATTAATACTCAGATCGTGGAGGCCAATAGTTGGATAGTTACATCAACTCAAAAGTCTCCAAAGTTCTATAAATAGCAGAAGTTTAGACGAAAAAAGGACTCAGAGATCAATATTATAGAGAGAGCCTTTTTCCATCCAAGTGCTAATACTACCAAAAGCTTGAAACTCTTGCAAATCAAAATCTTAAACGGAGAGTCAATGGAGAGTAAGATCATCCTCCATAGCTACTCTACAACCCAGTTTTAAACAAAGAAAGAATTAGATTTTCCTTATTTTCTATAAACGGGAAACGTTGAAATTATAATATTTTATTGAAAAAATCTAATAAAAAGATATTTATGATTTTATGACGCATAGAAGATTGGCAACTCCATTAGGAAAATCTATCATCTCTGATGATAAGGTTACAATTCAATCCGATAAGATACCAGTTGGCAGTATGGTCGAGTCACTCGTCATCGAGTTCGATTAGGAAAAGTATGAAAAATTCCTTTCTTCTGACTCAAGGAGCCCTAACTCCTTATGAAAATACCATAAGGTCTCTAATAACTCAATCTCCAAGGAGGCTCCAAAAATGATGGTCTGTCAAAAGACTCTTCAGACCAATCTGGTCTCAAAGAAGAATCGTCTCCGTCACCAGTACAACCAATACAAGACTCAGGGTTTGCTCCACTCAAAATCCACATTGATCTCGAGAGGATGGACCAGGATCTCCATAACAATAAGGAAAAGTGACCATTTTCTAATTATCTAAAAGATAATTCAGAAAACAAGGTTCCTCTTACCCGCACAATGAGAAGGAACATTAGAAGAAGCACGGCTCGCGCTCTTCACAGAGCCATGAATCAAAGAGAATCTGTTAAACCACAAGCGTGAAGACCTCCAGTTCAAATATGGAGGCTAAAAAGCAAAGTAGTGGTTCAAAAAAAAAAGAAAGATCAAGATGCAGATGTGTTTGCTCGTGTTTCTTACAAGAAACGTCGAACACTTATCAAGTTCATTTATGATTTCAAACGCAGAGCTTACATCCGCATTTTACGAACAAAACGAGGGTCCCACTCTTATGTCCTAGAAATAAGTCGTGACTTTTAAGATCGCATTTTCACAGTTAGACACGAATATCAAATTTGCGTACCAATAGAAAAACGTGGTTTCTAAAATCACGTTTCTAAATAAGAGTCAACCTCTAAGGTCCATATTCCAACTTTAGCAGAACCTCATCCATCTGCCACCACAGCTAAAGTAAAGTTCGCTCCTGGAATCTTTAAAGGAATAGAAAATCTTATTCCAAAAATATCATTTGGAGGCGATGTCATATCCATTAGCAAAACAATGAATTCTAATATAAGAGACCTCAGGGAACTTCTCAACAAAAAGAGAGAAGAATCCTGAGTGTCTTATGTCATTATGAATAATTGATCAATGCAGTGTTATCGCACTGTCGCTGTGTAGCAGCTCCTGCTAAACAGTCGATTTTTAATCGACTTACAACATCTTCACTTCATCCATATAAAAGGAGGAGACACAACAAATAAAAATTTTCTAAACCTAAATACCCCGAAGTATCATCTAATATGATAAACTTCAAGGGAAAAAAGAAGAAGAAGACAAAGAGTTCTCATAGAACAGATTTTTCTGACTCTAAACGCTCTTCAAGGTTAAGAAGTGTATTCAGCCAGATGCGGGGTGTTTTTCATAATATTCGACTTAAGAAAGGAGTAAAAATGCCTGTGGATTACAGACGAATGGCTAAAGTCTCTTCTGATGATGAAGAAAAAACAATAAATTTAGCTGTGGCCAAATCACAGACATTGAACTCGTTCGTTGAAGATTCAGTATTTGTTTATATGATACAAGGAACTCTAGAAGAGTTCATGAAAAGAATGGACAAGTAAGACAAAACCATCCAACAAGAGCAAAATACTAATAATGAAATTAGAGATATGATGTATGTCTTATTGGAGTTAGAAAAAGAAAGAAGGAAAGAGAAGGGCGAATCTTCTTCTAAAACTCCTCATGATTCGAGGAACGATAGAGCGAAGAATATAGAAAATAAATATCACGTTCCTCCTAGAAATGATAATGAAAATAATGAAGACCGTAGTGAAGAAGAAGATAATCATTCTGTGCATTCCCATCATCAAGAAGGAAATCTGAATCAGGAAGAAAATACAAACACTAATTGGATGGAGAGTTTTCAAAATCAACTGAATGTTCTCATGCACAAGAATGATTTGCAAGAGCTGGGGGTTGTGAGGCCATATCCAATAGAATGGGAAAATATATCATTCTCGGAGAATTACAAACTACTGAAAATCAAATCATTTGATGGTAAAGGATCGTCAAATCAGTATGTTTACTATTTCAAATCTCAGACGGGACATTTGGATGGGAATGATCCAATCATTACGTGAGGCTTTGTTAGTACCTTAACAGGTCTAGCATTTGAATGGTTCCGGAGATTAGAATTGGAACCGTCAATTCATGGAATGATTTGGAAAAAGGCTTCTTGACGTGGTTTTATGAAGATGACATGGAAAACTCAATGCAAGCGCTTCTTGCCACAAAACATAAGAACGGAGAATCCACTCGAGATTTTATAAAAAATTCATAATGATTCTTTAAGATGTTCGCATGGAGTATCCTTACTCATATCAGCCATAGCTTCACAGGCAACGATGAAGTAAGCTTGGGAATATGAGGATTGGAAGAATTAGGAAAAAAGAGTAAAGGATCCAAAGTAGTAAAATTTAGGAGAGCTACAACCCTCTCCTTTACAACAACATTAGCTTGTAGCTTCCTCCAAAGCCTTGTCCATAATCGACTAACCAACTTCGACAATCCTTCTCGATGCTGCAATTATGGCTGACATAGAAGGCAATTGAAGAGCTTGGCCTAATATACGAGCCACTCACTTCTTCTTCGGCCATGGCATGGTGAAATAACAATAGTCGCAGCCACCGAGGCTTGAGGTAAAGGTCGAACCGAGGGTTGCGAAGCAATGTCAACATTACCAGTAATCGAGGGCACTTCGCCCAGGGTGGGGGTACATCTCTAGCAATAGCAATTGAAGGAACTGGGTCACTTGAATCATCAACCCCCGCCTTTCTCTTTTGAGTGGTAAGACACACTAAAGGAGTATCATCAAAGTCTTCCACTGAGGCATCACTCTCAACTTCTCCAACTTGTTGAACCATGGTGACCGTATCCTCATCCTTAGTACTTCCTCCTGTTCTTCGCCCTAGTTGGAGGAGATGTCTTCAAGCGGCCTAAGATAGGGTAAATTCTTTAATTATTCCTTGAACTATGCAATCTTGGAACATTTAGGTTTAGCCGAACTTCAACATAACGCCTGTGGATGCGCACCAGCCTCGTATAATAAAGATCATATTTTCACTTGGTAATATTATTTTCACTATACCACCGACAAAAAGCCAAAATTGTCAACAATGAAGGCTCTCTAGTTGGCATTCGAAAAATGGCGCCTATAGAAGCCGCAATAAAATGCTTCCAAGCCCTAGCACTATTGACCAAGCTGTCATCATGCGATAAAGCCTATAAGGATTACCCACATTGTAACGCCCCCGTTTTTCAGCTGCTTTCCAAAACGGAGGACGTTACTTATTACTTGCACTAGACAACCCAACGTCACAGGATCTTGGAATAAGCGTAACTACTGCCACAATCAGATGAATAAATAATATGTATGAAACTGAAAAGATTTCATTTATACAAAAAGTCCATTACATAAAATGGCACACTACTTTAAATATGAACACAAAAGAATCAAAATAGCAAGCAGTGCCCAAACAAAAGGAAATATAAACAAAATATACAAAGATTCTCCAGATGGTACTTCGCTTGCCTATTCACTTGATCTGTCCAACAAAATACGGGTGGTCTTCAACTGGGGCTGGATTCCCTTCTTCACATTTCAAATCTGGGTTCAAAACCCAGGAGATTAAACCCAGCAAGTAACACATTTAAAAAGAGAAATTGTGTACTATCATAATACAGGAATATAAATGTGCATGAGTATGTTTATATCGGTGTTGTTCGTGCACATATAAATTAAATATGAAAGCAAGCATAAATAAATGCATAAATAAATAAAAATAACAATAACTAAATAAACATGACAATAACTGCTTTATCTATTTAATCATATATTCTATTGTTCTCAGTCATCGTCCAATTTAATTGTAGAAACTGTATTAATGGATAAGATAGCGCTATTCTCCATTGTCGTAGAAGTGCCCGTGCATACCCGGGACACGGCCACAAGATTCATGGCGTTGAACCATGACATGCCGCTAGGCACTACAATCAATTTCCATACTGTATTACAGTAACGGACATACCACTCGGGTAATTATCAATTGGTGATCCAGTAATCACCTAGGCCACTGCAGTAAAAGAATCCCAGCCGTAACAATACAATCAATCCTTATTCGGTAGGTCTATTATCCATCATGTAGTTTCTCCCATCCCCGTGTTCATAATGATTATGTACATGAAAATTTTATTTTACATTTATTTATTTACTTTTTCCTTTCCTTCTTTAATTGTTTTTTCAATTCATGATAACATACTTGCATTTACATGACTGTACATGATATGTAGTATCATAACACATAATCTGTAATATTAAAATACATGACTTATAATATTAAAGTACATGAAATGTAAAACATGACTTGTAATATCAAAGCACATGACATATAACATGATAGATATTAGTGCACAATTGTACCACAATTCATATCATTAAAATTATTTCAATAATCTGGTTCAATTTTTAATGCCAATCAATAACCCAATTTGGGAACCAACTGCATCATGTAATAATATAGTAGTATTTCTACCTATCAATTATTCTCAACTAATCTAAACTAAGCCCAAGTCCAATCCAGCCCACTTCTTTTACTATTTTTTTTATTTTTACTAGGCTGGGCTGGCCGGCCTAGTCTCTTTTATTTTCTTTTTCTTCTTTTTTTTTTCTCTGGCCCAAACCAATTCCAAGCCCACTACATTCATTTTTTGTTTTTCTCTCTTTCTCCCAGCCCAAGTTCCAGCCCACATTCTCATTTCCTCTATTTTATCTCTTTTACAAGGTTGGGCCCGATTCCTTTTCTCCTTCATCTTTGCATTATTATTATTTTTTTCAAATTATTTTTCCCATGCAATTATTTAAGTCAATACCCATGCAAATTAATTCATAGTTAATTTTGCATACGTGAAACTAATTTATTTTATTTTATTTTTCTCAAAAATAAGCAAATATCATAATATTCCTATATCAAATTTGACTCACTAATCTGATTCAATTCTCAATATCAATCGAGAGATTAAAATGTGAATCAAGAATATTTTCAAAATAAATCACAAAAATCATATATATAAATATAAATTAAATACAAATTAAATAATGAAATAAACGAAAAAATATAGCAGTGTTACTTGCCTCGGCTTGATCTCGAATCCTCGGTTCGAAATCTCGGTTCGGTTTGATTTTCTTTCTTCTTCTAATTTTTCTATCTTTTTTTTTCTCTGCTGGTTGGTTTGGCCGAAAGACAGAAGAAGAAGAGAGTGAAGTGGAGTTTTGGAGAGGGAAAATAATTCAAGGGTAATTTCGTAATTTAACCCAAACTTGCACCTCTATTAGCCACATAAGGTCCCGACCTGCCACATGAGTTCTCCGTTCGATAGCTCAAACCGACTTTCTTTGGGGGTGTCTTAGAAATCTGATATAGAAATGGTGTGCGTATAAAGTAATTTCTAATTTATTTAATATTTTATTATTTACGGCTCAGGTAAACATTTTCCAAATACTACCAAATTTATGCAAGATGTAGTGCTCGATGAGAGGAATTCTACAAAATTATTCATTTGTTGTTTCGATGTCCAGAATAAATGAACTAAAATTCCGAAATAATTAGAAGGATAATTTTAATATTATTAAATTAGCAATTTTGGGAGTATTTTTCGGCCTCGTAAGAAAAAACTCCAAAAATTCTAAATATTACGAAACTAATAATCGCGAAGACCAAATTTCATTTGTATTTGTGGATTTAAAGTTACGTTCACCGAAAATTATTTCAGTGTCCAAAATTGATTTCGATGGATTTATTCGGCATGATTGGTCTCAAGAGAGTAATACAGATAGCTTGAACTTTGGGGTATTACATCCTACCCACCTAATAAAAGAATTTCGTCCTCGAAATACCAAATTAAAAGATGTGCTTGTATTCACAGGTACCTACTTATATATAAAAATAAATTCAATTGACATACCTGATCATGAGAAAAGGTATAGGTACTTTATCATGATGTCATTCTCAAGCTCCCAAATTGAATCTCTTGGTGATTGTGTATCTCAGGAAACAAGAACCAACGGTATCACTTTTTTCTTAAGGACCATCTCCCGTCGGCCGATAATTGATACGGGATGCTTCTCATACTTTAGGTCTGATTTTAATTTACCTCGGACAGATCCACTACTTTGTGCTCTTCACCCAAATATTTTCTCAGTTGTGATGCATGGAATACATCGTGAACAGCTTCCATCTTTGGTGGTAATGATAATCGGTAGGCATGACTTCCAATCCTTTCCACGATCTCAAATGGTCCGATGTATTTTGGACTGAACTTCTCTTTCTTACCAAATCTAATCACACCCTTTATCGGGGATATCTTAACAAATATTTTATCTCCTACTTCAAACTCCAGTGTTTTTCTGCGTTGATCTATCCATTTCTTTTGTCTGTATTGTGTCGCCTTCATGTGCTCTCTGATAACCTTCACTTGCTCTGTTGCTTGAGTAATCAACTCTGGCCCCAAAATACTTCGTTCTCCAACCTCGTCCCAACATAATGGAGATCTGCATTTTTGCCCATACAAAGCTTCAAATAGTATCATTTTGATACTCTCTTGATAACTGTTATTATAAGAAAATTTCACAATATACAAATAGTCTTTCCAAGATCCATCAAAATCCAACATGCATGCCCTAAGCATATCTTAAAGTATTTGGATAGTCCGTTCTGATTGTCCATCTGTTTGTGGATGGTAAGCTGAAAATAAATCCAAATGTGTTCGCAGACTATCCATTAATTTCTCCTAATAGTGTGATCTGAACCTTGTATCTCGATCTGACACAATCCTGGCTGGAACTCCATGCAATCTCACTATTTCTTGCATAAATCTTCTGGCTAGTATTTCTGTTGACTGACCAACTCTAAATGGAATGAAATGAGTAGATTTAGTCAGTCAGTCCATAATTACCCAAATTGCATTATTGCCCTTGGTGCCCCTAGGTAAACCTGTAACAAAGTCCATCGATATTTGTTCCCACTTCCACTCTGGTATAGCTAATAGTTGGAGCAATTCAGCTGTCCTTTGATATTCAGCCTTCACTTGCTGGCAAGTAAAATATCTAGATACATATCTGGCAATCTCTTTCTTCATGCCTGACTATCAGAAATATTTTTTCATATCCTTATACATCTTATTATTTTCAGGATTAATGGAATATGTTGATCTATGAGCTTCCTGTAAAACTCTATCTCTTACATCTCCCTTTTGCACCCATAATCTTTTCTTGAATCTAATAGTCTTATCTGAGTACATTTTCATTTCTGGTCTCTTGCATGCTTCTATCTTATTCTTTAATCTCTGAAAATTTTCATCTCCAACCTGAGCCTGCTTAATCTGCTCTATCAATAGTGACTGCAACTGTATCTCCATAAATTATGCTGTCCCTCCTAGTAAAATTATTTCCAATTCCATTCTTTGCATCTCCATTAAAAGTTCTTTCTACAGAGTTAATCTCTCCACTGCAGGCCTCCAACTCAGTGCATCTAGCACTATGTTAATCCTTCTTGGGTGATACTTAATTTCTAAATCATAATCTGCTACCAACTCCAACCATCGCCTCTGTCTCATATTCAGTTTTTTCTGAGTGAAAATATACTTCCAAGTTTTTTGATCAGTTTATACTTTTACCCTTTGTCCTAGTAAATAATGTCTCCAAATCTTCAAAGTATGAATCACTGTTGCTAGCTCCAAGCCATAAGTTGGATAGTTTCTCTCATGGGGTCTCAAATGCCTTGACGCAAACTTATTCACTCTCCCATTTTGTATCAACACACACCCTAATCCCTGTTTTGAAGCATCACTATAGACCTTCAATTTCCTAGAATTGTCTGGAATTGCCAACACTGGTGATGTTGTCAGTCTCTATTTTAATTCATCAAATGCCTTATTATATTCCTCTGTCCAGACTATTCCACTCCTTTCCAAGTCAATTTAGTTAGAGGAGACGCGATTTTCGAAAAGTCTTGTACAAACCGCCTATAATATCCAGCCAACCCCAGAAAACTCAGAATCTCTGGTACTGATTTCAGTACAGGCCAATCCATTACAGCTTCTATCTTCTTAGGATCAGCTGATACACCATCTCCTGAAACTATGTGACCTAAGAAAGCAACCTTATCCAACCAAAATTCACATTTGCTCAGTTTTCCATATAACTTTTGCTTTTTAAGAGTTTGCAAAACTGTTCTCAACATGCTCTGCTTTACTCTTAGAGTAGATTAATATATCATCAATAAACACTACCACAAATTTATCCAGATACTGAGCAAAAACATAGTTCATCAGATTCATAAATACTGCTGGGGCATTAGTCACTCCAAATGGCATCACCAAATATTCATAATGACCATGTCTGGTTTTAAATGCACTTTTTGAAATATCTTCTATTCGGACCCTTACCTGATGGAATCCAGAACGAACGTCTATCCTCGAAAATACCCTTACTCCTCCCAATTGATCAAACAGATTAGTTATTCTTGGTAATGGATATTTGTTTTTAATTGTTACTGCATTCAAACCCCCTATAATCTACACACAGTCTTTGACTCCTATCCTTATTTCTTACTAATAACACTGGAGCTCCCCAAGGTGAAACACTATACCTCACAAAACCCAACTTTAGTAGCTCATCTATTTGTCTCTTAACTTCTTCTAGCTCTACAACTCCCATTCAATAAGTTAGCCTACAAACTGGTTCAGCTCCAGGGATAATATCAATACTAAATTCTACTGCCCTTACTGGTGGTAGTCCAGGTATTTCTTCAGGGAATATATTTAAGAATTCTGATACTATTGGAATAATTCCTTATCCTACTTCCATAGCCTCCAAAACTCCTCCTTTTGGGGACACCTTAGATTTAGCTGGTTCTAGAGATTGACTTCCACCAATAAATTCAAACTCCGAATAGCCAGGAATCTGAAATATTACTCTTTTTCTCCTACAATCTATCACTGCATGGAAACTACTCAACCAATCCATACCTAAGATAATATCATATCCTCCTCCATTATTAACTAACAAGTTGGCATAAAATTCTCTTTCCTTAATTACTAAGGGACAGCCTACATTCCTTATTAACCTACATTCCTTATTAGTCAAGATATTACTGTTCCTAGTCTTAATGTTCCACCCCGCAGGTAAGATTGTAAAATCAATAGAATTTTAGGAAACAAACATGATAGAGATAAAATAGTGTGAAGCTCCAGAATCAAATAGAGCAGTTGCTGGTGTATTGCCAACTAAAATCGTACCGCCATGACTCCCCCAAAGGTCTGAGCCTCCTCAGCATTCATTAGTCTAATTTGTCCATGTCTCTGTCCTGCTCTTCTTTGGGCTCTGGCGTAGGCTTGTTGTTGTGTCTCTAAGGATCTTTTCTGGTTCGGTCCTTCAGTCCTCCGATCCTTTGGTCCCACAGCAACTGGTCTCAATGCTGGCTGATAAGGAACTCCGCCTGCTGGTTGTTACCTTGACTGTGCTCTCGGATAATTAGTTATCTGATCATCCGCTGACCCACATATCAGACATAGCCCCAAAACTCTTCTATACTGCTTCTAAACATACCCCGGCTTATTGCAGAAATTGCATACTAAAAGACCGTCTTTATTAACCACTGCTTGTCGCTTTGCCGGAGGGCCACCAAATCTCTGGGAAGAATTTGTTCCCTGATTAAATGGCCCTTTAAATGTCGCCGGCCTCCCTTCCTTGGCTACTTTCTCCAGGTGACACGCTGCTTCAAACATCTCCGAGTAAGTCCTATAGTTATGACCTGCTAGATACTCCCTTAGATGATACCTCAATACTTGTTGGAACATATGTGCTCGCTCCTCTACATCAGCTACCAGGTTTGGAGCGAATCGATTGAGCGTAACGAACTCTGCAGCATAGGCATCTACAGTCCGATCTCCTTGCTGTAGTATCAGAAATTTCTTCCTCATTTCCTACCTTGCTGATGCATGGAAGAATCTGGCAAGAAATTCTTCCACAAACTTCTCCCGGGTAAGGGGTTTCTTATGCTTTACTTCTTCAGCAAGCCACTATGTTCTAGCTATATCAGTCAACTGAATACACACTACCTTTACTCGATTTTCTTTTGGAATTATTGCAGCCCTTAGAAGATTCTCCATATCCACAACCCATTGTTCAGCCTTCAGTGGTCCTTCTGTCCTAGAAAATACTGATGGCTACAGTCTCCAAAAGTCTGACACCACTCCGGTCCTTTCTAGCTCTTTAGACTGCAACATTCTTTCTAATATCATTATCGTGGTCTCCTACATCTATGCTACTCTTTGTCCTAGGCTCCTAAGATCAGACGTATCATCTATCGGACTTGCACTCATACTCACAGGAGATCGGGTCGACATTATTCTGTACCGGACCAGATAATAATCAATAAAAAGAATTTAAGATAGATACCTGAAACAAATAGAAAACAATAGGATAGGCACGATACTAGATCTGATAGATAACAAAGAATAAGAAACAATTATTACGAATAAGTCACAGATATATTCTTATGTGGCAGTAGTTTTATGATCTTCCACCTAAAGCTAAGCTCTGATACCAACCTGTAACGCCCCCGTTTTTCAGCTGCTTTCCAAAATAGAGGATGTTACTTATTACTTGCACTAGACAACCCAACAGTCACAAGATCTTGGAATAACCGTAACTACTGCCACAATCAGATAAATAAATAAAATATCTGAAACTAAAAAGATTTTATTTATACAAAAAGTTCATTACATAAAATAGCACACTGTTTTAAATATGAACACAAAAGAATCAAAAGAGCAAGCAGTGCCCAGACAAAAGGAAATATAAAAAAAAATATACAAAAATTCTCCATATGGTACTTCGCTTGCCTATTCACTCGATCTGTCCAACGAAATACGGGTTTTCAACTGGGGCTGGATCCCCTTCTTCACGTTCCAAATCTGGACTCAAAACATAGGAGATTAAACACAGCAAGTAATATATTTAAAAAGAGAAATTATGTACTATCATAATACAGGAATATAAGTGTGCATGAGCATGTTTATGTCAGTGTTGTTCGTGTACATATAAATTAAACATGAAAGCAAGCATAAATAAATACATAAATAAATAAACAAGACAATAACTAAATAAACATGACAATAACTGCTCTATCAATTTAATCATATATTCTATTGGTCTCAGTCATTATCCAATTTAATTGTAGAAACTGTATTAATGGATTTTCCATTGTCGTATAAGTACCCGTGCATACCCGGGACCCAGCCACAATATTCATGGCGTTGAACCATGACATGCCACTAGGCACTACAATCAATTTCCGTATTGTATTACAGTAACGGACATACCACTCTGGGTAATTATCAATTGGTGATCCAGTAATCACTTAGGCCACTGCAGTAAAAGAATCCCGACCCTAACAATACAATCAATCCTTATACGGCAAGACTCTTATCCATCATGTAGTTTCTCCCATCCCCGTGTTCATAATAAATTATGCACATGAAAATTTTATTTTACATTTATTTGTTTACTTTTCTTTTCCTTCTTTAATTATTTTTCAATTCATGATAACATTTGCTTGCATTTCCATGATTATACATGACATGTAGTATCATAACACATGATCTGTAATATTAAAATACATGACTTGTAATATCAAAACACATGAAATGTAAAACACATGACTTGTAATATCAAAACATATGACATGTAGCATGATAGATGTTATTGCACAATTACCATAATTCATATCATTAAAATTATTTCAATAATCTGGTTCAATTCTTAATGCCAATCAATAATCCAATTTGGGAACCAAGTACATCATGTAATAATACAGTAGTATTTCTACCTAGCAATTATTCTCAATTAATCTAAACTAAGCCCAAGTCCAATCCAGCCCACTTCTTTTATTATTTTTTTATTTTACAGGGCTGGGCTGGCCGGCCTAGTCTCTTTTATTTTCTTTTTCTTCTTTTTTTTCTCTGGCCATAACCAATTCCAAGCCCACTACATTTTTATTTTTTCTTTCTTTCTCTTTCTCCCGGCCCAAGTTCCACCCCACATTCTCATTTCCTCTATTTTATCTCTTTTACAAGGTTGTGTCTGATTCCTTTTCTCCTTCATCTTTGCATTATTATTATTTTTTCAAATTATTTTTCCCATGCAATTATGTAAGTCAATCCTTATGCAAATTAATTCTCATGTTAATTTTGCATATGTGAAACTAATTTAATTTATTTTATTTTTTCAAAAATAAGCAAATATCACAATATTCCTATATCAAATTTGACCCACTAATCTGATTCAATTCTCAATATCAATCGACAGATTAAAATGTAAATCAAGAATATATGCAAAATAAATCACAAAAATCACGTATACAAATATAAATTAAATACAAATTAAATAAAGAAATAAATAAAAAAATATAGCAGTGTTACTTGCCTCGGCTTGATCTCGAATCGTCGGTTCGAATGCTCAGTTCGGTTTGATTTTCTTTCTTGTTCTTCTTCTTTTTCTTCTATCTTTTTTTTTTCTCTGCTGGTTGGTTTGGCCGAAAGACAGAAGAAGAAGAGAGTGAAGTGGAGTTTTGGAGAGGGAAAATAATTCAAGGGTAATTTTATAATTTAACCCAAACTTGCACCTCCATCAGCCACATAAGGTCCCGACTTGCCACATGAGTTCTTTGTTCGACAGCTCAAACTGACTTTCTTTGGGGGTGTGCCCTTAGAAATCTATTACAGAAATGGTGTGTGTATAAAACAATTTCTAATTTATTTAATATTTTATTGTTTACGGCTCAAGTAAACATTTTTCAAATACTACCAAATTTATGCAGGACGTAGTGCTCGACGAGAGGAACTCTACAAAATTATTCGTTTGTTGTTTCGATGTCCAGAATAAATGAACCGAAATTCTGAAGTAATTAGAAGGATAATTTTAATATTATTAAATTAGCAATTTTGGGAGTATTTTTTGGTCTCGTAAAAAAATCTCCAAAAATCCTAAATATTACAAAACTAATAATCGTGAAGACCGAATTTCATTTGGATTTGTGGATTTAAAGTTACGTTCACCGAAGGTTATTTCGATGTCCAAAATTGACTTCGGTGGACTTATTCGGCACGCTTGGTCTCAAGAGAGCAATACAGATAGCTCGAAATTTGGGATATTACATACATATAAATGGTCATAGCAAAATTGTCTAGCAAACCGACTCGAGAATATGGTGCTAACTCGCAAATACCATAGCTACGATACACCAAATTTGAGGGACGGATACATTGCAGCCACCAGAATATTCCAGCTAGCAATGAACCCACTTCACAAAAGACACCTCCAAGGTCAACTGCATTCATGTCAAGAAAGATTTGGAAGAACCTATAGGCATTGTAGCGGTCGACAGCTTTCCTTGCCCTTCTATATATTGGTATTTACACGGCCTACCTTCAAATTGACAAAGAGTATAAAGATGCTCCTTGTCATTTAATTTTGAGTAAAAAGTATAGTTATTTTAGTTTATTTTGTGTACCGTAATCTAATTTTGGTAATTAATACAAGAAATTAATGAAGAATTATTTTTATTAATCATATTCTCCACTATGATGATTTTTTAGTATTTTATTGTCATTTTTGCAGGGTTCTATATGTAAAAGAATCGAATAATTAAAACATATCTCAAATATCAGCTCAGAACTGTGCATTTAAAGGTCTGGTTGTCAACAACTATCTATTAATTGTCGACAGCTAGCGACTACGAAGAAATCCAAGGCTGGTTGTCAAAGGGGCTTTAGAGAGCCATGGTCGCAAATTGATTTTTTGGAGCTATTTTTGAGATAAAATAGAGTTTCTCTGTAAATAGAATATTTTTTAGGGTTTTGTGAGGCTATAAATATATGATGTAACTTAGAATTATATATGATTTTGAGGAGATATAATAGATATTAGAGATTTTAGTTTTTATACTCTTTCATATAAATCAATAAAAGAATTTCTTTTCCGGTATTCATGGCTATGATGAGTATGAGTGGTTAGATTCTTGTGTTGGATCAGATGAGGTAATAAACCCTAGATAATTTACTGGTATATGATTTATTTGTTTATTATGCTTAATTGATTAACGTAAAGTTGATATTTTTGATTCCCTATTATCTTATTAGATTTTAGATTTATTTTATGATATATTCGTTGCATAGTTTTGATATATCATAGATTTTTTAGGCATGGTATATGCTTAGATTTTGAATATTTATTTTTATTATTCGTATTTCATACTTAGATAAAATCAAAATTTATATAGGTTTAATTGGGGAAGTTAGTCAAAAATATAAAGTTTACAACTTTGTTTGATTTATACTTTAAAGATATATTTTTTAGTTGTAGGAAGACCACGTGATCTATGCAACTGAGATAAAAAATTATAAATATATCCAGTAAATTATTCTATGGGGAGTTAACTCATCTAGTAATAATTTTATTTTAAGTAATTTAAAATCTTCAGTCTTTAATTTTAGTTAATAAAAATTCAATCTTTCTTTTTAGTTCAGTAATTTATTTTTCTTTAGCGTCTAACACAATAATCAAAACGATTCTCGAGAGAACGATCTTGAGTTACCACCTTTGTACTCTTTTGTTTGATCTTTTACACTTGGGAATATATAATTTAAATCGCAGTCAAGTTGTTGGCATCGCTGTCAGGGATCAATACTATTGTGTTATACTTTAGTATATATTACGGTTCTTACATCATTAATTCATGTGATTTTGAATTTGCATGATCGGTTGGAGGAGAACATCTAACGGTAGACTCATTCTATCGTACTCAAATCCACAAACACTTCCAATCCACCAAACACCTCACGACATGAGCACTAAAAATAATAACAATATGAATAACGGTAATAATAATGAATTTGGAGATAGCAATATAAATAATAACAATAGCCATCATGGAGGCAGTGGTAGGACCTTATGCAATTATCAATAATCTAGTAGGACAATCCAAACTTTTTGTATACTATTTTCTTTGAATATGGGACACTTCAAGATTAAATATAACGTAGTTCAACTTCTGCCTAAATTTCATGGGATGGATTCAGAGAGCCCATATTTGTACCTTCGAGAATTCAAAGAGATTTGCTCTACTATTAATCTTCAAAACATTACTGTAGAGCAACTAAAATTTAAACTCTTTCTATTCTCCTTTAAGGATAAAGCAAAGACATGTCGTTACATCCCAATTCAATAGGAAGATGGGATGAGAAGCAAAACAATTATTAAAGAAACTCTTTCCTTCACATTGAACAAATTATGTGCAAAAGCAAATTCTCAACTTTTGCAGAAAGAGGATGAACCATTGTTCAAGTGTTGGCATAGATTTAAAGATTTGTTACTCTCATACCCATATCATGGCTTCAAAATATGGAGAACTATTAGTACCTTCTATTAAGAACTAAACGCTATAACAAGAAAATTTGTAGAAATTATGTGTAATAGAGAATTTCTGATCATGGATACTGAGAAAGTATGGGATTATCTTGATTCACTTACTAAGAATTCACAAGTCTGAAAAACTGAGGATATTTCAGAAAGACACCAAGTAGTAGAGATGTCTTAGAATAGGGATGGACTTATTAAATTAGGAGAAACCAAATATATAGTTGCATGATTAATCACTATTACGAAGAAATTTGAAGATTTGCTTATAAAGAAAACTGAAATAGTTAAGGTGATAGAAGAAGTTTCAGAAGTTTGTAACATTTATAAATTACAAGAACATGTAAATCGCGATTGTCTAACGCTTTCCACTTTTAAGAAAGTATTAAACGAGCAAGTTAATACCTTTAACATTGTGCCTCAACCAGGAAACAATCCTTATTTACAAACGTATAACCCTAATTGGAGGAACCATCTAAATCTTTAATGGAAGAAGAATCCTCAACAATAATTTAATCATCCGAATAAGTCACTTACAAATCCGACACCACAACAATATATCCAACCATTTAATCAACCTTCGGTATACCAACAACCACCAAAGAGAAACTTGGAGGATAATACTTTGCAAATATGACAATGAATAGATCAAATAATCCAAGCGCAATAATTGTTTATTCAATTGTAACAAATGATCAATAGTCAGAATGCGACAACCTTCAGTGACATCTGATCACGGATAAGCCACCTTAGCTCCACATTGCAAATAAAAGAAAAAGGTAAGCTACCATCTCAACTAGAGGCCAACATTTCAGGTAAAATCGAAGTTATAAATTATTACTTCTTCAATTGATGATGATATAACTGAGACATTTGCTGCAATTAGTTTGCAAAATAGAAAAGTACTTAATAAACCCATTTCAAAAGAAGATATTGAAGAGAAATAGGGCGGTGATTCAGTATAACAATCTAAGGATGACAATTCATAAGAACCCACTCCCGCAACTTACAAACCATCTGTACTATTTCTCCAATTATTGAAATCTAAAAATATTAGTGCATCTTATGTTTATATTTTAGAAATTTATAAATAGGTAGAGATCAATATTTCTCTGCTGGAAGCAATCAAACAAGTTATCTTATATGCAAAATTTTTGAAGGACTTGTGTACAATCAAAAGACATCACAATGTACAAATGAAAGCATTTCTCACATAATAAGTAAGTGCATTATTCCATTTTGAAATGCCACTTAAATATAAGGGTTCTGGATATCCAGCTATTTCACACATGATAGGTCAACACAACATTGAAAAAGCTTTACTAGATTTGTAAGCTAGTATAAACTTTTTATCATATTCAGTTTACAAGCAATTGGGTCTACGAGAATTTAAATCGATACCTGTCACAGTACAATTGGCTGATAGGTCATAAATGTATCCTAAAGGTATTGTGGAAAACGTTTTAGTGCAGATCAAAAATTTTTATTTTCTAGTAGATTTTATAGTCATTGATACTACACCTATAAAGAATTCAGATCTCCGCATTCCTGTTATCCTCGGACGTCTATTTTCTAACCGCAACTAATGTAGTGATTAACTGTAGGAATGGTGTGGTGAAGTTTTCATTTAGAAATATGACCCTTGAGCTCAATGTTTCTAATATTTGCAAACATCCAAATATCAATTATGATAAATTGCATGACATTAACAACATTGAAGAAATTCATGAAGGATACATTGTATCATTGTGCATCTCGATCCTTTAGAGCTTGCATTGACAATGAACGATGATTTCCTTAATTGGCTCAAATCTAAACACACTGTTAGCATCATAGAATACTTAACTGATGCTCAATGTTCGAATGTCATAGGATGGATTCCAAATATTGAAGTGTATAAAGAGTTACCTCAAATCACAAAGAAATTAATAGCATTAGATATCCAAACTCCAATACTTGAGCTAAAACCGCTACCCGAGAATTTCAAGTATGCATTTTTGGGATCTAAGGAAACTTTTCTGATGGTCATCTAAGTACATCTTGACGAGAATAAGGAAGAGTGACCATTATTGATATTACAAAAGTACATAGGAGTTCTTAGATGGAATATGGCGGGCATCAAAGGTATGGATTCCCTTATCTGTACGCATTGCATTACTTTGGAAGATGGAGTCAAGCCAATAAGGCAAATATAACGAAGGTTTAACCTTTCCATGAAGGACGTGGCTAAAGCCAAAGTATTGAAAATTCTTGATGTTGGCATCATTTATCCAATCGTTGATAGTAAACGGGTAAGTCCAAGCCAAGTTGTCCCAAAAAAAAGTGGGGTATTAGTTAAAAATAAGGATGGAGAGATGATACCCACTTGTATAACTACGAGCTGGCATATGTGTATCGAGTACAAAAAGTTAAATCAAGTAATACGAAAAGATCACTTTCTATTATCATTTCTTGACAAGTACTTGAAAGAGTTGCTAAACATAAATTTTATTGTTTTCTTCATGGTTATTCTGGCTATTATCAAATTAAAATTGCTTTAGAAGACCAGAAAAATGCAACTTTTGCTTGCCCCATTGGCACATTCACATTTAAAAGAATGCCATTTGGATTATGCAATGTGCTCGTAATATTTCAAACGTGATGATAAGTATCTTTAGTGATATGGTTAAAGACTTTCTAGAGATATTTTTGGATGATTTCTTTGTATTTTAAAATAACTTCGAATTATGTTTATCTAATCTAGGAATAGTACTTGAATGATATCAACATAAAAATTTGCCACTAAATTAGGAAAAATGCCATTTTATTGTTATAAAAAGTATTATATTAAGTCATATAGTTTCATCTAAAGAAATAGAAGTAGATAAGGCTAAGGTTGAGTTTATTTCCAAAATACCAATACCTAAAACTGTAAAATATATACGTTTGTTCTTAGGAACGCAGATTTCTATAGAAAGTTTAAGCATTTTAGTACTATTATTAAACCTCTTTCTCACCTTCTTGTGCAACATGTGCAATTCGAATAGACACAGGCATGCCAGATAGCTTTCGACTCACTCAAGGAGATGATCATTACAGCACCAATAATGCAACCTCTAGATTAGTTACTTCCATTCAAAATTATGTGTGATGCAAGCAACTACGCAATTGGACCAGTACTAGGGCAATGAAGAGGCAAGAAGCCCTACGTGTCTACTATATTAGCAAGACTCTTACAAATGAGGTAACAAATCCTTTATTTATGGCTATGATGAGTGAGAGTAACTAGATTCTTGCAAATGAGGTAACAAATCCTAAAAAATTTGTTGGTATGTAATTTATTTGCTTATTATGCTTAATTGATTAATGTAAAGTTGATATGTTTGATTTTCTATTGTCTTGTTAGGGTTGGAAGTGTATAATTTAGATGCAGTCATTAGCATTGGCTCCGCCAGTCATCAATTCTTTGTAATGGATTGCGAACCATGCCATCAAATAAGCATATAGCAATTTGACCCTGGGGCTTGCCTTCTGCCCTCCGATAACATGCTGGCAGAAAGCCCTTAATCCCTATGGATCTTATAGACTATGGCTAGGAGTAGGCACAAAGATTGCCCGCTGGCTAGCAAAACAGAAAGATAGAGGTTCTTCAAAGTAAGACTCTCCCTAAATGCGGAAGGAACTATGCCTACAGCATGACCTTCTTCATCTTCATCCAATACTTTCTCAGGAATTTTAAATTATTCCAAATGCTTCTTCAACTTCTTGACCAAGAGTGCACTGTTGACAACAACTGGCTTATGTCCATCGAGGTTGGAGACGAAATAGTGCCAGGCAAAAACCTCTTTTGACCCGATTACATCGACACCAATGTGGAAATGGTAAACCAATTCCCACAATATCATGTATACTAAAGCATTCTCGTCTTTGAGCATGCACGGTTCTTGTAGTGTCAGGAAGTACTCCTCACCGATACAGTCTATATTTCATGGAGTATGATACCAAGCTCACTGTTAGGTGTGAAGAAAATGCCAAAAGATGGAGTATATATCTCCAGCAAAGCAAATAACTAAGCAGGGTTATTGCTGACTTCGTATTGGGTAGCCTGTATGGCTTAGTACAAGCCAAGCTCGTGCATTCTAGTTTCATACTTATCCAAGATGAAGCAATTAAGACGCACCCACTAATCAGTTTTACTGGAGTTGATCTAACCTGGTGTGCGGAAATGTGTGGCCAGATAATTGCTCTCTGATCTAGTTAGTTCATTCTTGAAACTTCTGTCCATCACCGGTTCCTTCATCACTAGTATATCCTGAATAATTCTCCTGGAAGTAAATACGTAACTTTGGTTAAGGGACTGCTTTGAACAAAATTGCGTCCCCTTCGGTGAGTCGCCCAACTTACCTCGGTATAAGATCTCATTTCATCAACCGATCCTCTGTGCATGTTCTGAAGTATAACAGAAAATGATGACATTCCAAAGGAGAATGAGTATATATTATGCCTTCCCGATGATAATACCAAGGAGTTGGCTAAACGCCCTTAACATCCTCAAGGTTTATACTTTGTCACCAAAGACAAAATGCCGATGATGTAGTCTCCTTCCATCAAAAATAGCAAATTTTACTGGTAATAATTGGGCAAAGAGTCGTGGGATCGCCATGTCGAATCAAGTTGATCCCATCCAAGTCATTGGGATCCCTATACAAAGATATATCCCCTTCAAAATGCAACTTAGCATTGCAGCTCGAGCAAGCAGAAGCCCCAACAGGCCACTGTGTTGAAAATGTTTCTCCAGTTTGGCAGACTAGCAAAGAAACAATTAGCAATGATGGCAAGAAGTAAAAAGAAAAAAATATCCCCTATCAGTCATAGGGCTATCATCACCAACAAAATAGGAAATGAATTTCCTAACAATGGCTTCAAAATTGAATAGCCACTGTTAGATCAAAGTATCGTGTGTCAGTATTGGTCCTAAAATGGATCCAATCAAAGTTGATTTAAGAAATTGATATCAATGAAAGAAAGAAAAATCTTACCAGCAAAAGGTGGAGGAGCTATTACCATCTGTGTACAGGTCGCAACTTGCGAGCTGCTAGCTGCTTTCTTGCCCTTGGAAATTCCTTTTGGGGCAATAAAAACAGAAGACCAAAGCTTTCATATTCTCAAAGAAATTCCAACTCCAAGTAAAGAGAATATAGAGTCACCGCCTAGGGTTTTTATACTCTCTAGGTAAAACTAAAAGCATAGTCATCTCACACGGTAAGCAAGATGATCGTATTAAATGCGAAACAGTTTTTGAGAGGATGCAACAGCTGTCATTTCCCGTCAAAAGCGAAACAAGGGATTAGAATGCTTCTTCTCAAACCAACGACCATGATTTTGGGCTCACACAAGAGATAGGGCCCACAAGAATAGAAATTTAAGGAATGATGGATCAGAATGCTTCTTCTCAAACCAACGACCGTGATTTGGGGATCACACAAGAGATGGGGCCTACCAGAATAGAAATTTAAAATTCAAAATTCTAATCAAAATCCTGCAAGAATTGGAAGATATAAGATTCAAAGTATTCTGAAAGGCAACAAATTCTATACCTTTTGAAAAATTTGAAGGGGATCTTGTAGGAGATAAAAATATGCCTTCTACTGATTAAAACCAACTGAAGGAAAGCGACACGTTATCAGGTTGAGTGGCAAAGGTACAAGTTAGATTAATGGCCATCCTCACTATACAAAAGATCCTAGCCTCGCCATACAAAAAGTTTCTTTACCAAATCAGATTCCAACTTTGCCAAATGAATCAAAATTCCTTGCCAACCAGAATAAGTCTAGAGGCTTCAGAAGTTTTAGTAGACAAAATCCACCTCATCAGGGAAGACATTCTATTCTCCCCAGACCCAAAAAAATAAATGCCCAAGACAATCATGACAAATGACTAAAATCAACTTTGCCAAAAAAGACAGGCCGATCTCACCAACTAAAGGAGTCAACCCTGCCAACGAAGACATTTCATCCTCGTTGGCAGGCAATTATTCGAACCGATCAAATCGTAGTGTAGTTCCGCCATGATCCCTCAGATCATATCATGGTGCAGTTCCACCACAATCTTCACAAATTAAGGGACAGTTACAACTGCTTAAACTATAAAATCACTCTGAGTACGTGGATAAAGCATATCAGAGAATTAAATCCAAAAAGATCATACAGAGAGAGTTTCAATTCAATAAATATCCTTCACCGGATAGTCAACGGAAGTAAAAATGATCACACTGATCATACTTCTATCATCACATTCCCTAGAAATCTCGATTGTAGTTCTCGTGATTATTAAAAACGATCTTGAGTATTACAATTCAAAAATATTCAAATAAAATCTCTTTTATTTTATTTTCGCAGTGACCGCATTTCCTGCTAATGTTGCAAAGGACGGAAACATAGATGGCTAGGATTGTAACTTTAGAAAGATATCCAGTGGGTATTGAATTGAGATCCAAACTAATAAGTCATTAGGTAGGGTTGGATTCAATAAGAGAAAACAATTAACTATGAAACGCACCACATTGATCGACCAAAACTAGATATTGGTCAACAAAGACATGGATTGGTCGAATAATTAGTTTGGTTGGTCAATCAATCCATAGTGAAACCACAATAGATGCTCTAAATTAGTCGACCAACATTAACATAAGTTGACCAATCAGAGATTTTTTTTTTTTTTTTTTTTTTAAGATCACTCTGCATTGGTTGACTAACCAAAAGGAATCGACGAATCAAATTAACAAAGGTTATATATATACTCTAAATTGGTCAACCAATGAAAACCTTAGTCGACCAATCACACTCAGAATAGAGGATTTAGTCATATATCAATAGCATCATGAATGCATAGGATAAATACGAAATATCTTTATTTATATTCATCAATAGTTTCAGCCGTAATATAATATTTAAAAGATCGAGAAGACTCCTCTCGACTTAACCATAATTTTAGAATATATCTTGAAGAATCAAAAATGCATTAAAACTTCATATTCATATAGTCACAAGGAAAAAACAAAAAAAACAATTAACAGTATTGAGCACAAGAGTAGCAGCAACGTTCTCATATAAAAAGTTCAAAAATACCAAAATTAAAATATACTACCATAACATTCTCCCCTTCAACACATAACATAATGATCAAGTATCAGTCATATCTAATTTACCACTATTGATATGCTCAAGGGGTTGATCATTTCTGGGAGGACATGAGCTTTTTTAAGAACTTGCATCATTTTTCCAGAGTTACTTTAGGAATATCTAAATGAGCATATATAGATTTACCCAGTTTCTAAGTCTAATGTTTGGGTTGAGCTCACTTTATAGTATCGGCAACTTGTCCAACTTGCACTATAACATTACTGAGGCTTCGACTAGATTGTATAGTTTTAACTATCTTACCTCTAATTCCACTTTACCCTGCATTGTTAGTGCCCCTGCATTGAGTAGAAGTGGGAATTGCTTCAACATCAGTCAAATCCTTATCTCCCCCATCATTATTATTAGAAGGACTATTGGAGTAAATCTTATTGGTTGTTAAGTTAAACTGGCTATATACAAACTTTCTGAAGGTGCCTTATGCATCATCATCATCTGCAATTATTCTTAAATCTTCAAGTCACAGCATAGGAGTACTCATGCAATCTTTGAGTCTTTGGTTTAACTGCAAAATTAACATGTTATTAGAACAAAATAACAAAAAACATAGTATTTATTAACAATTTTAGGTCAAGAAAACAATCTCAGACCATGTCTTATAAATATCATGACCCAACTCAATCATATGTAATTCTTGATTCTAACCTGCATCACTAAAATTTAGTTTAAGATTTAGAATCTTCTTGCATTGAACTTTGAGACTTCCAACTTTTGATTATTAAACTTTGCAATATGTGGTGAAGTCCATACTAAACTTTTGATTAACGAACTTTACAGCCTCTGTGAAAAACAGGTCCTTTCATAGACTTGTGCTTCTTTTAGTCCTTCCTAATAAGGTCAGCAAGTATGAGAATAAGAAAATTACCAATTTCTAATAGCCACATTTTGTTTCGTCTATCTCAAGAAACTTTAGAACCACTCTTCTTCTTTTTAGCCAGAACTTGTATTGGATTTTTGAAGGAGAATTAACTTACATTCATCAATGAAAACGTTTTTTGAGGCATTATTACATGTAACCGATGCTTGGGATGATTGTGTCATAATGATATCTTGCATGAAGTTAAAATATCGACCGGTTGTTAGTTGTGACATAAATCCTTGAAGTGAGCATATCTCCATTATGTAAGGATCCATATAAGACCCACAAAGAAATTGTTATGAAAGACTCCCTACCTCATTTGCATATTTATAGATAGTCGTAAGGTCTATTGTTCATCCATGCCTACCATTATTATTAAAAACACAAAGTGATCTCATGACATGATATCAAACATTATGATGCGTATTGGGAACATATGTGAGTATTACAATATCATAGTATCAGTCATCACATAATATAAACATGAACTCAAAAAAAAATACAACATTCATAGTGCATCAAAATATAATAATACATAAACACATTTAATTATATGTTGGTCTCTATAGTATTCCCCTTACATTGCTCGTGACAATAATCAACACTTTTTCCAAACTATGCAATCTCTTTTTGGTTTCCATTCATTACGCGGTTGTGTTTGCCCCCCTGCGTGTTAATGTTTCCGAGAAAAATCAATGACATCGTCATCTCTCATCTACAAATCACCATCTTACTGAGAGGAATCAAGTGTATTTCTAAAGAGATATTGTATGGATCACTTATAGATATGTAGTTATTTAGCATTATACGAGCTAGTACAATATCAGCTTGGATTGGAAAGGGGTAGTAGGACTTTACATCGAGTATATTGAATCTATTTTTCAAAAGACCAATTATAGATTCAATCTTCATTCTCAATCTTAAATGACGTACATTAAATAATACCTTACGGGACACAACCGTGATACTCATTCAAATGACATCCCACGCCATGACACGAGGAGATGAACCTGAGCACGGTTAAGTAACCACATCGCACAATTTGCCTACAAAAGATTAAATATAAAATTAAACCAAGTTTTAGAACTTTAATATTTTTTTTATAAATATATTAGCATATCTCACTAATTTAGGATATCTTCCTAAATTAGGATATTTGACAAATTCTTTAATTTATTAATATATCTCAGAACATCTTATTAAATTAGTATATTTGATAAATCTTCCCAATAAATCTAATTATGATGATTTAGAATTTTATATAATTAGCATCAAATTATATATTCTCTTGTTTTTGCCTTTTACGTTTGTCTCTGTCATATAAAAGGATGACTATTGTTCCTTTTATATACACCTCAGAATACAAATTTATTCTTCACTCTCTCAAATTATAATTTTATCATAGTATCAAAGCCAGACTGAGGTCTGACTTTTTTTGTTTTGTGGTCTCTGACCCACACCTCGACCCGATATCTGACATGCTCCTCGATCCAATCTCTGACCCTTGCTTTGATCAATCGATCTGTGTATAAGACTCATTGTGTTTATTCTATTGATTTCGTCATGGCCACTACAACTCTCAACTCCTTCATCAAATTTCTCTCAAATCTCTCAAGAATCAAGCAATAACGTCTAATGTTTTTGCAGCTGTGATGGCTCTTGCATTGCTCACTGGCACCGGCATTGCCTTCGCCGCAGTCAAAACCCCTGCTCTGCCCACCCGCAAGTTATCTGTTTCATCGCCATTGCTGGTTGCAACTCCTAGGCCTGTGGTGGTTCTAGCTCCACCGTCATAGTTATCTTTAAAGGTGCCAACTTCGCAATCTTCATCTCATGCCCCGGTGACTCCACCTGCTTCTCCGTTGCTGAAATCTAATATGTTATTTTCGACTCCTGCTCCGTCGTTGCTACCATCTTCAAAGGCGTTGTCCTTAACGTCTCTGTCTCATGTCCCAGTAACTCATTTGCTACTCTGTCATCAAAATCTAATGTGCCATCTTCAAATCCTACTCCGTCGTTGCCGCCATCTTCAAAGATGTCACATTTGCCTTCTCTGTCTCCTCCTCCAATTACTCCATCTATTGCTCTATTGCCACCTCCTGTGCCAGAGATCCTATCTGCTACTCCCGCATAAAAATCTAATGCACTATCGTTTAAAAATCTGATGCACTATCGTTGACCCCCATCGCCTCCGTCTTTTGCGTTGCTGCCCTTAGCAGGGCCGGCTACATCTCCTGACGGTGCTAGGAATGTCGGTTCCGCTACTGGCATCGCCGTTCTCTCTATTCTCTTGCAATTTACGGCCGTTGCAAGATTACTACTCAATTCTTAGCATCTTTATATTCTCCTCCTATCATCTATTGCGTCTGATCTCCTCTGATTGCCTACTAGCATTTTCTTTTTACTAAGGCCCATCCACCTGATCGTCATTATGATCTCATTTCCAAACTTAAATTGATATCTTCCAAACCATTTTGAGTTTGAGGAGATATTAGTATATCTCACAAATTTAAGATATCTTCCTAAATTAGAATATTTGACAAATCTTTTAATTTATTAGTATATCTTAGGATATTTTATTAAATTAGTATATTTGACAAATCCCCTAATTAGGTTGATTATGTTGATTTAGGATTTTATGTAATTGGGATCAAATTATATTTTCTTTTATCTTTGCCTTTTATATTTGCGTCCTTCACCTATAAAAGGATGGCTATTTTACTATTATATACACATCAGAATACAAAACTATTATTCACTCTCTCAGTTCATAGTTTTATCAATATGAATGTTTAAAGTACATTAAATTCACCATTGTATAAAAGATGGTCATCATAGTATAGTTGTGATATAGCAATCTTTAGCATAGTAAAATCTTAGCTGAGCTGCCCCAACTGGCTGTAATATAGGTAAATCTTTTATTAGGTTTTGCCATGACTAGAACAACCTGTATTACCCCCTTACAATCTCTAAATCATATAATAAGTTTAGAAAGTATTGATGCTTCTACATTGGTCATGTCAATCATACCAATGAATTCCTACGTATCATTACATCATTCATAACTGATTAAGTTTTTTTTTTAAATTTTTTAAAGGAAGTCTCTAATATGGTATTGCATGTTATAATATAAATCTAACATCAAATAATGAATATCAATTTGGATTTAATTCCACTTCATGTGGAGTCTGATTTGGTGCTTACCTCATAAATCTGTCATGAAGTTAACATATGGCACTAGAACCTTGTTGAAATATCTGCTAATAGTCTCTTGCAATCTATATAAGTCATAGGCTTGCGACCTATATAAGTCAGTGCTTAACATCCTTTGTTTTGCCTTGTGTTCCACATTATAGAGGAACATTATTAGTTGTTTTTCAATTAGAATGTGTTTTGTACGTTTCAACAATCCTCCAACTCTCATTAAAGTTGCGAGATTAAAGAGCACACATTCTAAAATAATCCACACAGATTCTAGCTCCACCAAAATATATCTTAGATATATTTATTTCTTCCTAGATCACGTGTAATTTACGGTATGTAAGGAATTGTATATTTTTAAATTTTATTTGATGCATTATCTCAATGACCATAAACATAATAGTTACTGCAATACTATAACATATGATAAAAAAGTACTCATCTTCATCAAATTTCTCCTCATCAAAATCCATCTACAGGTTTGTATTTTTCTGTACATTTTAATGGTTGAAGGAAAGTTTATATAACAATAAAATATTTAGTAGTTCATCACAGTTTGATTTCACTCAAAGTTCAATCAAATAGTGTGCAAATCATTAATATAAATAAATAGCAAACCTTTATGATCATATAAATCAATAATCAAATACTATGCAAAAACCTATTTGATTCTTTTTTGCATGATTGGTTGATTAACCCTTGGATTGGTAAATGTTTTGTATAGTTTGAATTTATTCTTTTTTAGTACTAATTTAACATGAATTTGTTCGAATGATGATTCTTACAATTAGAATTTTTTCAAAATAATATATTTCCTGCTCTTCAAAAACTAATAGAAACTTGTAAGAATTACCACAAAAAAATCAATAAATTTCCTATTTTTTGAAATCAAAATATTAATCTAAATGCAATAATAGATAAATAAAAAATTTGAAAATTATTTGGTTATTTTTTTTGTTGGAGAGCTATTGTGAAGTAGAGAGGGACTAGAGAGATACGAGAGGATGCACAGATAGATGTTGCTCGTGCATGTAAGCAATTTCCATATACAATACTTTGTATTTATCTATATCATAATTAATTGTTAATTTATATTTTTAAATATATTCTCTAAACAATTAATGATAGTAATATTATTTTATTATTATTGCTAACCAATATTATATATATATATATATATATATATATATATATATATATATATATATATATATATATATATATATATATATATATATATATATATATATATATATATATATATATATATATATATATATATATATATATATATATATATATATATATATATATATATATATATATTACTACTTGGCCTTATCTCAAAATATAATTTAGTTACATAATAACAAATCTAGTTAAGTTTCGATAGGATCAAAAATATTTAACTTTAAGTAACCATATTTGATATTAATAAATAAATAATAAAAACAAATGCCAGTCTCTCCCCTCTCTCCTCTCATTCACTAGCAAATAAAAAAAAAAAGAGAGAGAGACTGTTCAGCTGCAAGGCTTGAACATAGAAGAAAATAAAAAATAAACCATTGAAGGAAAAAAAAAAAAAAAGAAGAAGAAGAAGGGAAAGAAAAGGAAAGGAAAGGAAAGAAGAGAGAGGGAGTAGATGGAATTCATAATTGCTACGACCAATTTTTAGAGTCGAGATCTTCTCAAATTAATTTTTGAAGATTTAACAGAGACAAATGCAAATCCTATACCCAACTCTTGTAATTTATTGTTTTTGAATTAAAAATTTTATTCTATTGTTATTTGTATTAGAATTAAATATTAATTTAAGAATAGTATATAAATACCAATTTTAATTACTTTTCTATTTTGCTTTTATTTGTATATTAAAGATATCATATTTATGTAAACTGTAAGTATTTAACTTAGCCAAGTTATTTTTTTTTATCCCAAGAAATTTAAATTGGCAAAAACCTGCAATTTAAATTTTATTTTTTTAGCATCCAATAAAACAAATAAATGTAATCATAAATATGTTATATCAAATCATACTGTGTTGATAACAAATGTTATTTTATTTCTGTTTATATAGTGACTAGACATATATAGAAGTCAACATATACCTTTAAATTATTATTTTTTATTCTAATTAAAAATCCTCAAAGAATGTCTATAGAAGGTCCATGATCTTAAGTTAGCCTAGATATGTTATTGAGTTATAGGAGAAACTTGAATTGATTATATCTCATATCCAACATTAGGTAATTAACATTAATAATATTCTTAAAGAATAATTTTAGAGAATATTAGTAATGTTTCTCTATAGGAAATTAACATTTAATCATTTTACATTACATTACTATTAGTGATAAGATATAATATTAAGAAGCACTGAAGACATAGTGTTGAGAGTGTAAGCAAAACTGCCTTCACACAATCACCAATTATAGTTTATGGCAAAATTATAAATGAACATATTGATAGACATCAAGTTTTTAAGATAACATATTTATATATATTATATTTTGATATTTTGGGCATCTTTAGGCATACATTACTCTTATAATCGTTTAAAAAAATTGATGAAAGTTGTTTAAAAAAAAAACAAACAACTCCTGTACAGCAACTACAAGAGAAAGGAATAATAGTCGTAATCATAATAATAATAATAATAATAATAATAAGGAATACCCTAAAGGGTTTTGGCTTAAAATGATTCAAGATTCAAAATTCCTCCAAAACTAATCTAGTTTGTGAAAACTGCCACCCATCTTATGCCTCTTCCCTTCTATGTGATTGTTTGTACAAAACCAATGTTGGACCCCCACTTCGGAGATGTACGACTGCAAAGAGTACCCTTGTGTCGTGTGTGAGCCCAACTGCATGGAAGAGCCAAATAATGAAGATCCAACGTTCGTTTTCTTTTTAGCAAATTAAATCTTGACTTTACAGATTTTCTAACATTGTTATCGAATAAAATCAAGTCTCTAAATTTAATCCTTGTTTTACATACCAGATTTATTTTTTGTGTTTAAGCATGCTGAAAAATTAAATGTTATTTTTCAATTAATTTCATATATTATTTAGTTTGATATTTTAACTCTTAATGTCTCATTTTAAGCTTTTGTACAAATTTATGTTTTGGCATGTTTGGTTGTTCATGATTAGAAACTTTTCTATTATCATTTACATGTTTGTATAATCTATTTTAAACTTAAAACTAGAAAATAAATTTATAGGGTTAAGGAGAAACTTGAAAAAAGAACTGTAAACATGTTTTGGGAGGTACATTTCTTGAGGTTGTACAACCGAACTTAGCAATCTAACTATGTAGGTTTTGGGTGATTACTAGATTATCATTATTATATATGGCTGTGTGCCTAGAGCTTAGACTCATTACAGTTTATATTTTATTGGTACCTAGCGGTATGTCTTGGGACAGTACCAGTAATCATAGCCGTGGTTCTAGATATGCACAAAATAATTGTAAAATATATAGCACATTACTTCAAGCAGTTCCAAAGTATTAATAACTAAATATATTCATTTTATTAATTTACTTCATTATTACTATTGAAATGACCAATATCTACCTGACATTCATAAAATTCTTTTTATCGAGATGACTACTATGACCTTTAAGAAAAGACATATTCCAGTTATTTTCAATCTTGTATCTTATCCATATATTACATGTAGCGTGCTTGTGTGTGTAGATGCGCACGCGCACACACACAAACACTTTTATTGTTATACTTATTATGTCGTTCTAATGACCCTGGTTTGGTATGCCCAGACACTAATTTGCAGGTTACTGAGGAGGATGACCCATCACAGCTGAAACTATATTTCAAGGAGTTAGCAGATAATCAGTAGGTGTTTCTGCTATAAGGCTCTTACTAGGGAATCTTTATTTATTTATTTTTATTATTTCAATAAACTAGATAATATCATCACTTTCAGTTCATTATTTTGTAGACTCGAAATCTAAAATTATTATAAGTATTACTATCTTTTTGGATCCTTTCATTATTTTGTTAAAATAAATTGTTTTGTGTCTTCCTATTATTTATTATGTACATATGTATATATGATTTTGTGACAATAGCATTCAATTTATTAATTGTACTTAGATTTGGCGTATTCATTTATGATATGTCACCAAATCTACTCGTACTCTGTGATGTGGGGCACCTAAACGCAAAAAAAGATAATAAAAAATAGGAGGAACATGTTCTCCCTCCACTTTCAGCCGAATTCAGTGCAAAAAAAACATAAATTCATCCCCCTTACATTCCTTATCACTTAGAAAAAGGAGTAACTTTCTGAAATACTACTTTCCCTAAACACATGTACTTTCCACCCCGCTTTCAAAAACTAATCATAGCCAAAAGGCAAATGTCTCTCCAATCACAACTTTTGTGATCCAATTAGAGATGGATTCACTCACCACAAGGCAGACTGTTGAACTACAGGAGTTTCTAGAGGGGCACACCATTTTTTCTAGTGAGCCTAGTTTTCTTAGTGAGCCCATCCTCTCTTTTGAAATGAGAGACTTTTTTTAGTGAACACACTAAAAAATCTGAAACTATCCTCAGTTTATTTCTCTCCCCCACTTCCCTTCCTTCTCTTCCCACTTCTGCCTCCTTCCTCTTCCTCTACCTCTACCTCTTCTCTTCTCTGAACCCAATGCCATCTTTCCAAATCTAGGGTCGATTTCTTTCCTCTTTCTCTTCCTCTTCTTTCTCTAAACCCACCTCTCCAAATCTAGGGCTGAACATCGACCAAATTAAAGAGTGGAGATGTGCCCCTCTTCAATCCATCATCATAGCTCCCCTCCAAAAATCCCCAAATTTTCAAGCTGCCTGCTGCCATGTCCACCGACGCTCTCACTCTCCCCAAACCCACCCCTCTGTGGGTCCCATTCCCAACCCTCCTCTCCCAGCACCCAATCCTCCTCCACCTCCACTCCTGCAACTCCATGGACCACCTCCGCTAGCTCCACGTCCACACCATCACCTCCGGCACCCCCTCCGACAACTTCGTATCCTCCTGAATCCTCGCATTCACCGCCCTCTCCCCCGCTGGCTCCCTCCCCTACACCGCCCGCCTCTTCTCTCAGGTCCCCAATCTCGACCCCTTCATCGCCAACATCCTCATCCGAGCCTACGCTAGTAGCCCCAACCCTGTACGCGCCCTCTATTTCTATGCACAGATTCTACAATCCCTCGCCCTCCACCACCCCGACGATCACACCTTTCTTCTCCTTATGAAAGCCTGTGCATAGATTGGGTCTGTTGAGCTAGAGCTAATGGTTCACTCTCAAGTTGTCAAGTTCGAGTTCGGATTGGATGTCTCCGTTCATAATTTCTTGGTTTATATGTACGTGGCCTGTGGGCTGATAAGAGCAGCAAGGACCGTGTTTGATGGGATTGAAGAGTTTGATGATGCTTCATTGAACGTTATTCTCGATGGGATGTTGAAGTGCAGGTGCTTGAAGGACGCACAAAAGATGTTCGATAGAATCCCCGAGAGAGATGTTGTTTCCTGGAGTGTGATGATCAACGGATACTTAAAGGAAAGTCGGTTCAGCAAGGGGTTGGTGTTGTTTAGAAGGATGTTGGCAGAGGGAGTGGAGCCGAATGAGTGCGTTCTTGTAAATGTGCTGTCAGCCTATGTGTGGATCATTGAATTTACCTCGGGGGAGGTCCAGTTGAACTATGTTGTAATTATTCCTTCATTGAATTTATTGATTTTTATTTATTGAAATTATAAGAATTTATGAGTTGGGTCATTGAATGAATCTAGTTGTTCATTGAAATGGTTTATTCCACTTGAGAATGTGCTATATTTATTTGTGATTTTAGGGATGATTAAAGGAATGGAAATAAGTTTGTTTGTAAAGATTAGACTTTGAGACATGGAGCTTAAGTTATTTTTGTAACCATTGATTACTATTTGGTGGGTAACATTTTTGAGGTATTTTTCCACTGTCCGGATTGGTAGTTTTGACAGTAGACTTCTAGTCCGGACGAAAAAATTTACCGTCCGGACTTCTAGTCCGGGTAGGGGAGATTCATCTAGACTGTCAGTTTGGACTGTGAGTTTTTTCTGGATTCATAATTTTTATCAATCCTTAATGTTTTTAGGATTTTTGAGTAAGTAAATACCTAATAAATTAAATTTTCAAATTTAATTTGTCAGATAATTTAATATAAGATTTGATGGAATACTTGTGGGTTTTAGGATTTTTTTTTTTTTGGTTAATTGAACTGGAGTTTGAGAAGAGAAGGAGAAAAATGTTGAAGAAAGAGGTATTCTAGTAAAAAAAATTGATGACAAATTTGTAACAAGAAAGAAGTTTTTAAGTGAACTCACTAGGAAAAATGGTGTGCCCCTTTAGAAACTCCCCTGAACTATTGAGGTTCACAAAAGATATCGGTGTACCCGACGCGGGGAATTTCTAGATGGGCACAAGATTTTTCATAGTGAGCCCCTTTTCCTAGTGAGCACATCTTTTATTTTCAAAAACCCTGTTTTTTCCTAGTGAGCACACCTATATACCCAAATTGCCCTCACATCTCCCCTTCTTTCTCTCCCACCATTCCTAAACCCAAAACCATTCCCAAATCGTGATCTAAATTTCCCTCGTGGCTTTCCCTCTCTCTCGCCGATGCTCGCGGTCTCGCCGACGCTCGCGGTCTCGCCGACGCTCGCACGGACCCTGGCACCTCGCCGACGCTCGCACTCTCCCCCTGACGCGCTCTCGCCACAGATCGTGAGCTCGACTTCAGGAGTGCAGGAGCATTAAGGAGTAAGGTATTTAGTATTTAAATTTAATCACTGATAAAACTTTATGATTTTTTATGGATTATGATTTTAGACTAAGATTGAGTTGTTGTTGTTGGTGTTTTTTTTTTTGGTTGTTTGTTAGTTTTCCTTTTTTTTTTTTTTGTTGGATTATGATTTTAGACTGTTTTAGACTGAGATTGAATTTTGTTTTTTATTTTTTATTTTTTTTGTTGTGGGGAGTAAATACTGGTGACTGATTTGCACTTGAGTAATCTAATGTCATAGTGATTCCCTTTCAGTCGAGGTCAAAATCTAAAGATTTGGTTTTGGTGATCATTAGTTAAATTCTTCATAGACACTGATGCCTAGTAAATTCTTATATTTTATGTTGTTTTAGACTAATTATGTGTATTGGTAATCATTAGTTAAATTTTGCATAAATATTGGTGATCATTACGTGCCGTAGAATTTAGGGGATTATTTTGATGCCATGTTTATTATTTTGTGTGTTGGAATTGGCTATCATGTTGGTGATCTTGCTTCAAATTTTGGACCAATATACTAAATTGAATTACATATTGATGTTCAATGTATTGCAATTTGAAAAGCTTCACTTTATAATCAACAATGATAACAAAAAGTTACAATTTTGTGTGAAATATGAATTACAATATTGTATTCTACAAATTGTAGATAAACAAAGCTCCACACTGGGATTTGTGTGAAATACGAATTACAATATTTTATGTAATTTTGCATAATCTGTTTAATCCAAGTCGACATGTGCTTGTCTTGATTATGAGGCCAATTAATACTTACCCAATTTTATATTCGTTGTGGCAAAAATTTCTTAGGTTTAATATTTTATTTCAATTTTAATTGTCAATTATCCTCTGATGCGGTTTAACATACTCCATAGAAGGAGGCATATCCCCTGTTAGCTATGTATTATTGGGATAATCTTCTTGACCCGATACATCTTCTATACTCCTTTTGTCATATCCGAAGTTTATAACTTATCAGAGATGTACAGAGACATATTATAAATGTAAATGATACTAAAATGTTAAAACTCGAATATATCAATGATGTATTGATAACTTTAGAGGCATTATGTTTATATAAGTTGTTTAGGTTCATTTCAAATAATATGATTGTTGGTACAATTATTTAGCTTAGATACCTCAAAAATATTTCGTATACCGAGATAATAAACATTAACTTAAAACATTTGTAATTTAGTAATTCACATGTATTTGAATCCTAAATATTTTAGAATTAACTTATCCACTTTTCATATGGGGATATTTATCATGTGCAAGTATATATGTGTGTAATGATGTTCACATAAATTTTTTGTCATACCCTTGCAGTACTAGTTTCCTATTTTTCTAAATTTGGCATATAGATGTGTCCGTATCATACCTGTATCCGTGCTTCAAGATATAAAACTACTCCATTTCGTTTGTCCGTATCATAGAAAAATCCGTGCTTGTATTAGATACTTAATTTTTGATTTTCGAATCAGGAATAAATTGAAATATAGATCTTGTGTGTTTATGTTATGTTATTTAATAGATTTAGATAGGCAAATATAAATAGCATATGGTGATATGTGATATTTGATAATTTAAAATTTTATTTTGTAAATAAAATCGTTTGTGATTTAGAGATGGACCGGCGCAACCATCTCGGATTTGACCAACAGCCTCAAATAGGAGGAAGAAAATGGGGATCCGTCCAACCGTCGATCCTAACATTCCTGAAATCCGTAATGAACCGAATTTGCAGGTTGATGCTGCCATAGAGACCCTTGCGTTACGCATTCCCCGAGGTGTATCGCAAGAAAGTAGAGGTATGAATGAGTCAGATTCAGAAGAAGAGGAAGTGTGGACAATAAATGGAGGACTGAATGATTTATCTCTTTTGAAGAGTTTTAGAACACACGTTGTTTTTTTTATATCTAAGAATGAGGTCAGACACATTAACTTTAAATTCAATTTTATCGTAGTTGTTGTTTATCTAAAATATTTTGCTTTGTTATCATTTCAGGAACGAGATCCATTACGGTGCATAAATCACATGAAAAAAATAAACACAGTCTCTAGAATCTGGACAGCCAAATACCCGTTTTGTGCAGCACATCCTTAATTCCTCTTTATATCCGCTCACAATATGTTCTTATCAGTACATTAGTAGCATTGAACTAACTGCATTTGTCGAGCGTTGGCATCCAGAAACGAATACCTTTCACTTGTCTTTTGGAGAAATGACGATCTCTCTTGATGATGTAGCATGTCTCCTTGGTTTGCCAGTAACAGGAAAGTTCGTTAGCCTTCCAGACATAACAGATTGGCTCATTGCAGTTGAGCAACTAACTGAGCCATTGGGTGTCAGGTATAATGAAGCTTTTTAGGAGTTGAACACGAAAGGTGGAGCTTCAGTATAAAGGGAACGGTTTAGCGGTGTGACAGATACAGATTCAGATCGGAAAATATTATGTGTTGTTCGAGCATTCTTACTTTATCTTCTTGGGTGCACACTTTTCGAGGACAAGAGCGGCACAAGGGTCTCTGTTGACTATCTTGAACTTCTACATGATGTCGAGAACGTGCATACATATGCCTGGGGTGCTGGAGCTCTAGCGTATTTGTACAGATAGCTCCATCTCTCCTCTCGAGCCTATGCGGCACAGATGTCCGGATATTTAACATGGCTGTAGGCGTGGATCTTCGCTCACTTTCTGTCTTTAATGCCGGTCTTAAATGGTGGATACAGACCTGACCAGCCACAAGCATGCCGGTGGTTGAGCAAACGTGACAACAAAGTGTCTTTGGAGCATGTCAGAACTATTAGGGATAGGCTTGACACGCTGACGATCAATGAGGTTAGGCAAAATGTAAATTTATTTGGTGTTTTTTTTCCAAATTTTGATATTGTTTTTAATATCATAACATTGCAGGTGACATGGGACGTATATCGGTCCTTTAGGGATACCCATCCATTTCAAGAAGTATCCTTTTATATGGGTACATTGAAAATGAAGGATATTGTCGAGTATTATCACCCTGTACGGGTGTTACGGCGGTTTCGGCGTCGTCAGTATATTCCACCTCCACCGTTCAGTCCTATTCGAGAAAAACGTGGACTTACGAGCAAAAATTACTCGGTGACATATGGACACGCTGAGGAAATGTGGCTGAGTTGGTTAGATCATGTACTTGCACAAGAGTATCGAGGCGTAGAGGCAAGTACCCCGGGTGAGTGCACGCATGATTATATGGCTTGGTATGAAAAGGTATCTTGACCCTTTATTAGTCCGTCCACCCATGCCTCAAATCGAGAGGGGGCGCAAGATGTCCCGCAGACAAATACTGAAGATATCCCGTAGACAAATAATGACGAGGTAATATTTGGTTTTTTTATTCTTTGTAAATTAATCAAGTATAATCGAACTTATATATGTTTTTGCCATAATATATGCAGATAATTCAAGAAGCTATAGCAATTATTGATCTCTTCTTAGAGCACGGCGAGATCGCAAGCAAGAGGCGTCCGAGTTTGCTCTATAATACCCTCGTTAAGATAAAATCAGTTCTAACCGGGTACACACAAACTGATATTTACACAGTATTACAGCCCGTTGCGCAATCCCCCACCGATCGTCCTACCTCTTCAAGACGCCGTCAACCCGCAAGGAAGCAACCCACTCGGAAGTCTCGAAGAATCTAGAATTTGTTGTTCTTTTGTAATATGAGTCGCAAGGAACATGTTATATATATGAAGTTGTTGTTGTCGTTGTTTTTAAATGAGGCTTAAACTCATTTTAAAAGCCGCTGTTCTGTGTTTGAAACTATGAATTATTTGTTGATATTGGGTGTTTTGATACCAAATCGGGGGTATGTAGAATTATTTGTTGACATTGTTGCACCGTTTTTGTTTCACATGCCCTGATACGGTTCTTCAATATATGCAGAATTTTGATCAAGTTAGGATGTTAGTAGTGGACAATTAGCAATCTAAATCCACTTGTTTGTTAAAAGCAGTAGACTGTGAGATATCATATGTTGTATATGTTCCTTACCGTATCATATATCTTGTGTCCTATGGATATCCAATCAGAACTGGAGCATGCATGTGCCAGCTTGCATAGGCACAAAACAGTTTCTCTTTTTTTACCTCCTCTGATTCATTAAGTTAATTGTTTGGATGATTTGTTGCAGAATTTTGGTATTTGTCTTGGTGTCAGCAAGTTTTTTACTTAGGTATTGCAGTTTACACCCCATTTTTTTTTCATTTTGATAGGTTTAGTTATCAGTACATAATAAATATGCCTTATTGTTTTATTTTCCTCATTTGGGTTGTTTGGTGACATCATCTTCAATTCTTTTTTACCCTCACATATTGTTCTAGTAGTCTATGATCTTGTAGTAACAATATATTAGTTTTATAATATTTAAGGTTCTCTATTGCAGCATATAAAACTTGTTGATATGTTTGACCGTTGTTGTTCGACATGCACGCTATTTATTCTGCTGTTGATATGTTTTGATACCAAGTTCATGAAGATGTTGGATCGTTGTTGTTCGACATGCCCTGATACGGTTCTTCAATATATGTAAACCCTAATTTTGTGAATCGTATCAATTTTAGTTAATGTTGCCAAACTTTTATTTTGAAGTTTTGAATTACTTGTGTATATGTTGGATCAATAATGCCAAGTTGTTGATATGTTGGATCAATCTCATATATGTTGGATAAATGATGCCAAGTTGTTGTTCGACACACCGTATCATCTAAATTTCTAAAACCGTATTCGCAATTCGGGTTTACAGAACCGGATCGTTTTTAGATGATCCGGGACTGTAAACCCGGATAAAGACACCATGTCCGGGCTGGCAGCCCGGATGAGGAGTTGTCAAATTTGCCCCCCCCGTCATGGCTACCCAGCCCGGACAGATACTCTCTGTCCGGAATATCCAGCCCGGACTAATACTCTCTGTCCGGGATATCCAGCCCGGACATAGAAGACTGATCCGGGCTAGACAGCCCGGATCAGTCTTCTCTGTCCGGGCTGGATAGCTCGGACAGAGAGTATCTGTCCGAGCTGGATAGCCCGAACGGGGGGGGGGGCAAATTTGAAAACTCCTCATCCCTTCTAGCCAGCCCGGACATGGTATCTCTGTCCGGGTTTACAGTCCCGGATCATCTAAAAATGATCCGGTTCTGTAAACCCGAATTGCGGATACGGTTTTAGAAATTTAAGTGATATGGTGTGTACAACCCGATAGATAGTAAGTTTGTTATCAATTCAGTATATCGTGCATGTCGAACAACAACGGTCTATCATATCAACATCTTGGTATCAAAACATATCAACAACTTGGCATTATTGATTCAACATATACACAAGTCATTCATAACTTCAAAATTAAAGTTTGGCACCGCGATATACAAGTTAGCCAAATAGGGTTTACAAATAAGTGACACCTAACTTTGACACCTAACTTTGGCACCGCGATATACAAGACACAAATAGGGTTTACAAGGCACCGCGATATATATGACACTAAACTTTTTTTCATTTCATATAAGTACAATTGTTAACTGGTTCGAACAAAAGATATGCACATAATGAGGTCATCCATAGAATCATTGATTATAATTCAATGATATCTTGTGTTGCTACAGTCGGTGGCACAAGTTGCTTGAATTGTTCAATTCGTTCCATATAAAAATCTTGCCATCCAGTTGCCATCGGATCACGATGACGGTGCCAATTAAGCGCAATGTTGGGAACTGGATGTCCTGCCTTTAGTTTAACCTGCATGATTGAAAGTTGCATTACGGATCTGTATTTGTATTCAAATGTAAACTATATAGGATACGAAATTTACCGAGATAAAATGACATCTTCCAACGAAAGTCATGGTCACTTTCTTGATCTGGAGAATTGAGGCCGGAGGCGGTGATCTTAGCGGTAGGAAAGTTAGGCATTGGGAACTGGAAATGAAGAATAACGCTAAATTAAATCTCGATGCTATCAAATGACCCATGTCGGGCAAAGTCATCCAGTGGTCGAAACTTGGTAATTCTCTAAAATAGTTTATTAAATTTCGGAGCTCAACAAACCGATCGACACTTCCAAATAGACTAATGTAGGATAGCTCATTTTCATCTAGCTCGGTTACCAAGTCTCTGCGAATTTGACCCCACTGATCCTCCCCGAAGCCAAGGCATCTGCGATGACTCTAAACCCGCAATTTCCGTCCGACTTAACCTCACCAACATTATTGATATAAGGAAGGAAGAAATTAGATAGTGAATCTTGATACCGAAATTTGGTCTTTTACTGGAATATGGGCTCGGGCTCCAGGAAGTTCAGATATCGAAGCTTCCACTGACGTTGGTTCACCCAGAGTGGATTCCTGTATAGAAACAAAATTTAAAAGTTAAAAAAATATGAAACAAGTAGAGATATAATACTGCACATGAATGGTTTACCTTCTGTGTAGGCTTCCGCTTTGGCATTAGCTTCGTCGGCCAATATTTTCTTTGAACAAGCACTGCTTTCATCAATGGAGAATGACTGTCAGTTTCAGAAGCAATTAATTCAAAAGCACAAGGATTTCGTTTTGTTGAGTAGTCGCGCTTCCTTTTCTGGTGCGCAACTTGTGGTGTCACCTTCGGAACAGGATCAGCAAGTGAAGAACTTGCTGGATTTGATATTTCGTTCAACTTCTTTAACCTTCGAGCTCGTTCCTCGTTATCACATTTAAGCAAGTTAAAAATAAATACCTCCACATCTTTTTGGTAATTTAAACATTCAACAGCCGACGTTTTGACTGGGGGCATGTCAAGTTTTCACCAATGAAGGTCAATACAATCCAATGGGATTGCTCGATTATCTCTTTGGTACATTGCAATTTCATGGGCGCATGGCAAGTTATGCGTTTGCCTAATTATGCAACCGCATTCAACTGCATCCACTCCGATACTAGTCGCTCTTCGTAATTGATTCAAAATCAGATTTAATGCGTGTATAGATATTACGCCCCGGAGTTCTCTAAAATCTGGCAACATGAAATTTTGATTAAACATTATAAGGCTTTTTTCGAAAGATGCCTTAATCTCAGTATGTTGCAATTCAAGTAAAGAGTGAATGTTGCTCCAGCAGTTTTTGAAGTTGCCTTGACTCGTTCGAAGTTGCCGCTTCAATTTTGTATGGGCACTCTCCGCTCGATTAGTTGTTACATTATCCCCGTGGAGACACGTATTTGTCCAGTAAACAACAAATTTATCTTTATATGGATCCAACCAAGTCTTCGTTACATATTCGACTGTATCTGGGTATGCTCGGAATTCATTCATGAGTAAACTCCGACTTGAATCGTACTCCTCAATAGTTTCAGATAACATTATCAACTTCTAAATTGAGAAAAATTTCTCCCATTCAGTCTTCTTTTCCAAATATTTTTTGCAATGAGCCAAGACATTACGATTGATATGCCATCTACATAGTAAATGCCGACTTGTTGGAAATATGGATAACAACATTTACGAGCGCTAAATCTCTATCCGTTACTATCACACTTGGATAAATTTCATTGATAAATAGTCCACATAACTTATCAAGTGCCCATGCATAGTTTGTTTCCCGTTCTCTTTCAAGAAAAGCGAAAGTAACACAGAATGACATATTCGTCGATGTTACGCCAACTATTTCAAGTAACGGGTATTTGTACCTGTTTGTTTTATAGGTACAATCTAGGATGATAACTCCTGGAAATGCACGTAGAAGCTCCACACCAACCGGATGAGCCCAAAAGAGGTCAGTTACTGCTTCAGTTTGGTTATTGCTGCGATGCCACTCAATGTACTTGCACTCTGAAATTTTAAATAACAAATATTACATTTGAGTTCTACCCCCCTGTTCATTAACCCGAAACTTGTGTCGTGCATTATAAATTGTCTTCATTGTTGACGCATTCTTTGGATCCTTCATCTTTAAAGATGTCAGGATATCTTTTGGTCGTACATGATATTTCGACAACTCTATTACAACAGAAGTCTCGCTTTGAGATAGTCTTCCTGCATATGAGTGTCCCTCAAAATATTCTGCTGCGAGATGATTATGCGTACCGCATATAATCATAAGTTTTCACTCGGACCCCTCAGCAGATATTTGTTGACCCTTTAGTTTAAAGGGGCATCCACATTTTTTGCTACTCCTGAATTCTTCATCACCCTTTAATTTTTTGAATTTTGGACTTCCACCTCTTTCACAACCAAACCAGATTCTTCCCTTCTTATAATGGCCTCCACTATCCGATTTTGAAACAATTATCACCAATCCTAACGTCTTTCCCGTATCACGAACCCAATTTGCAAGCTCTTCTTGATCTAAAAAAGTCTACAATCACAGTGTTTCAGTTAGACATCTCCACCAAACATAATACATTATATATACAAAATCTTCTATATCATCGTATCGCACTTGTTGTGAATGCCGAACTGTAATCAACAACTACCTAGCTCTGATCTTACAATGTGTTGAAGGTTTATCCTATTAACCAAAGTACACATAATAGAATGAGAAACTGAACGGCGGCAAAATCAAAACCATTCTTCCTAATCGATCTCTATTTTAATTAAATCTATTCCTTTAAAATTAAAATTGTAGAAATTAAAAAAAGATGATCGATTCATACCTCCAGTGACTTTTGATCGTCGAATGAAATCATAGCCAAGATGCGCAACTCCATTTTCTTCTCCGTTGACTCACAAAAGAATTATGTTTTCTATTTTCTAGGGTTAGATAATGAGAGAACCGATTTAAACTAAATGTAGATTTTAATTTTCGTATGGAGTGGATATTTTGAGAAATGAAATTTTTTTTTCTCCTCTTTTTCTCCCCTACAGCTCCTCTCTCTCTCTGTTTTAACGCGGGAAAAAAAGGAAGCAGGATGGGAAGATGAAGGAGGAGATGTGGAAGGGTATTTTTGATAAAAAAAAATAAAATGGCAAAGTGGTAAAAAAGAAGACTTTTAAAGTGAGGTAGGAAATTTGTTGTGCCCATCTAGAAACTCCCCCCGACGCGCTCTAGCTGAACCGGGTACGGACTTTACGCGTCTTCCACCCGTTTACACAAGCTGTCCAAATTAAATCATCGAAGAAAACGAAACAAAAATGAAACCCCCATCTCCAAGTTAAGCACCTGATCCTTAGCCCCGACGAGGGCAAGAATACGAAGAAACAAAGATTCTCAGGAGACTTCTAATTTGAAAACCAATCTGAAATCATGGAACCCTCCTCTGTCAATGAAGTCGATAGTAAGAGCAAGTCCGGCGCCGGCGATCAACAGCACCACACGGCAGATTACGCGCCCTACCCCAAGCTCGACTCCGCTGACGTGGCCCCTCCTCCTCCTCCACCTCCCCCTCCGGCGACAGACAAAGCGGCGAGATCCGCCGCCTCTGGGGACTTCCAGGCCTCGACGATGCCGGCTGAGTCCAATCCCTACGTCACCCCCGCCCCCGCCGCTCCCGCCTCCTCGAAGAGTATGTTGCTCCCTTGATTTGGATCTGATCTCTTGAATTTTTGGTTTTAGTCGTTCGTTATGAATTTTAGAAGTATTCTTGTTGAATTTTTCATTTGCTGATCTTTGTTTCTTCGGCAAGTCAATTGTAGTCTTGATCAAATTAAGTACGAATTGAATCTTGCTAGGAACCAGTCCTTCTCTCTCTTATTTTAATCAATTAATTTTAGTTTTTCTTTTGGCATAATTATAGCTTTCTGCCCTTTTTTTTTTTGTTGCCGATTGGTCTACCACTTACACTTAGGTTTACTTTTTTTTTTTTTTTTTTTTTCTTTTAACCAAAAATTTCCATATTTCTTTCAAATAAAGCGAGGGAGTATTCTATTTTTTTGTGGGAGCTTTTGATTTTTCTTGATGAATTTAAAATTTATGTTTAATCGATTATGAAATTGATAGTAGATGCAATTGAGACAGTAAAAGATGTACTCGGAAGATGGGGAAAGAAGATGGGGGAGGCAGCAAAGAAGACGGAGGATCTGGCTGGAAACGTTTGGCAACATTGTGAGTACTATCAATTCTTTTCAGTATTTCTTTTTCCTTTTCCGTATCTAATGAATTTGATTGTTTGCAACTCTGTTTAGATTTTTACAACAAAATTCCTCTTTGGTGATTATATCATGTCTTCAATTGATGTGGTTGGCAAGACATGTTAGCTAAATTGTTACTTTCGGCATCTCATGAAGTTATCATTAGTTCTGTGCATGATTAAATACGAATGTTAAATGGACATGGAGAAAATGCTGGCCACATAATTGCTTGACTTGTATGTGAGAATCCCTCTTTCACTGCTTCTTCTATTCAATCCTATATGACGACAGGTGCCTTAAGCTTTCAAAACTTTATTTTATAACCTGCTTTTATTATTGAAATATTCTTTTAATCCAATAACACCCAGCTTAACTTCTTTCCCTCAAACAAGCTTACCCTTTCAATTCGAAAATCCTGCCATATCTGTTTGATGAGCAGTGAACAGCTCTCTGCACAATAATAATTGCTAATAAGCTTTTGCAATAGCTCTTTTTTAAAAAATAAGGTATTATTACTTATGAAGAATAACGATAATATATGATACACACACCCACCTCATTAACTGTCCATTAGCAATATAGTTACATGTAGATAGTGTAATCTCATTGAATCTGATAACTATCTTCAGTTCAGACTTACCTCCATAGAAGTTTATATAATTACTTACTGAGCATAAACTCTTGGGTTGGTCGTTCATGTGATGCATTATCTTTCAGCTTTTGTCCTTGGCCATCAACATTTAGATTCTCTGAGAGGGTGCCACCTGGCTCCTCCTAGACCCTCAAGGCTTTAGCATAATTTTAAGGTTTCAAGATCTGGTTTTCATGTAACTTTCCAACTTTCAACGTGAGACATTAAAGAGTAATAATTTTAATCAACTCCCTTATCATCGTTTTGAGATTTATCTCTTGTTATAATCACTCTTTTTTCTCAGATCCACTCTTTTCAACATAATCCTTGATTTGTGGGCTGAAAAAGAAACATATTTCAATATCAAATATTTTCCTCATGTTTTTTAATCTCACATGTATAGAGATTCCTTATTAGTTGGGAATAACTTTTTTTGACAAAATAACAAGTAATGAGTATATTTTGGTAGGGGTACTTACAATGTTCTAAAAAGCATTTTCATTATACGTGTTGTTGGTGATCGTATAATGCATAAGTGGATTCTACGGCAGTTAAATAGATTACGTGGTATTATGTAGAATATTGATATTTTAATATTTATTAATATAATAATATTTAAAAATGCATATATTAAGTGCTTTAAAATTCTAGAACATTGTGAAAAATCATAAAAATTATTATTATTAATTGTAAGCATGAAAAAACAAAGATAAATTGGCTCTACATAAGAAACTAAAATAGTAGGACTTATCTCTTCACTCGCCATGTAAAAGATTAAAAGGTGCATTAACAAATGAATCAAAACCGATAATGAAACAAATGAATCAAAACCTACAAAGAGAAAAGAATGAGGATCAATGAAAGTGTAAATATCAAAATATGAAACAAAACTTGTTGAAGTAAAGAAACAGTTTGAGAGTGTTAGCAAACTACATAACATAGGAAACTTAGATTTAACAAACTACATAAAGTATTAATATACAACATATAATAACAATCCACATATTACTAATACAAGTTTATGATAACTACATAATTAATTTTTCATGTTCAAAATATCAAAACAAGTTTATGGAAACCACAATTCATCCCAATCACCATCTACTCTGCTCATCATCATCTTCATAACAAACATTACTATCCAACTCCTTGGAGCTATCCTCATAGTTCTCGTTCACATCATTGCCACCCTCTTCTCCAAAAGCATCTCTATTAGGATTTTGTTTGGGAAGATCATTAACAACCGTACTGAATAAATCCTCTTGTGCGCTCTCTCCAGCTGCAGCTCTTCTTCTTAATGTTATTTTACTCCTCCTAAGTCTATTTTTTTTAGCTCCGCTCACCGTAACAACAAGATCTCATGTTAAGCTGGAACCGGAAAAAATCTCATTCTCATCATTGCTCTCTCTCTTATAAATACTTCCTTTCAGTGCAAAACTTTGGAATCATTTGGGGACGACAAGTACATTCTTACCATTCCTATCTTTCTTCTTTGCGTTTCTCTTGTGTCATTTTTTTGTTGAACTGCATAAACACAAGATTAATGAATGTTTTCGCATCCAGCCGTTCATCTTCTTAGTATGTATCTGCAAATTTTAATATTTTGCACGATAGAAGACAGAAGTTTAGAGTGTTAATTTAAAAAAATAAAAATGTAAATGAAACATGAATTTTTTAGAAATCTTAATAGTATTTATCCCTTCAAATATACTGAAATTCCTCTTGCACCCCGAAGAGCTACTGCTTAAGGTTAGAATCTTGATTGCTATTTGTTGAAAGTAGATGCCTCTCCTTTATAGAAATCCCACTAATAAGCTATTAAAGTAACATATAACACTTTTTAATAATTAAGGAAATTAAAACTTAATATTTAAGTTTTTAAATTTTTAAACATGAAGGTTACCTGTATTGAAATTATTCATGCCATTAAAACCCATCCGATAACTATCCGTCAATCTACTTCCCATAAGTTCTTCCTTGTACATGAGGAATTCGTGTGGGCAAATTTGATCTTGAATATCATGCTAATGATAAAATACACAAATGCAATGCATGACTGCAGTCCTAACTAGTGTGTTATCTTGGACTGTTCTATCTCTTTAGTAATAATAGGAATTCAGATAATATGCTGTTAAATGCAGTATGCTGTCGAGTCTGCCTCTAGATTCCTTCTCTATTATATCAGTGATCAGTCTAAATGCATTCATCTTTCAATTGCACGCAGTTTTGGTCTCAATTTTTGCGTCTTCCAGCATTTTTTAAACAAAACTCATTAAAGGTTTTCGATTAGCACCAATATCCTCAGCAATTTAAACAAAAGAGTGTATATCTTCATAAGCTTTTTCATGTCTCTCCAAAATATACCAGAGCATATTATAGTCTTAGTTGACTTTCTCTGTTTTTGACCATCTATTGCATCCAACTTCTCTGAAGAGTTGTGATTTCTTATTCATAAGGCAACTCAAAATAAGGAAGGTGATGACAAATCTGGTAATTCTCGGCCAAACAAGAAGCTTCCTCTTTGTCCATAAGGCCCACATAGTAACATAATCATGTGCTAGCTCCTTCCACTTCATCTTCTCGCCTTTATCGATTGATGTCTGTTTCAATTTTCCATCGTCCACTAATTTGTTCAGTGGACTACTAACATGAGGCCTCTGCTCGCCGATAAGTTTCGGTTCTACTGTTTCGCTGTCTTTTCTCTGTCTAGTGATATACACACCTATTCCCGATTTTCATTATCGGCTTTTCACTTTTCCACTTTCTTCTTCTTTATCCCCTCCAAATTCTTTCTGCATATGCACTTGTTTTCGTTAGTGGCAAGTATACATACAGTTTTTTTCCAACTCCTGCAACATGTTACTTCAATATGTTAATTCCCCCTTTTACAATCTTGTTACATTTATTGCATTTGACACCATTATACAATCCTTTCTTTATTAGTTTTTCATAATTCCACCCAATATTTTTTTCGAGCCAGGTGGCTTTGGTGGAGTATGGCTATCATCATGACTTGATGCATTTGATCATCCACAACTATTTGAATTAGAAGCTATAAATGATGACATAGAAATGCAACCGTCTTTTAAAAATTCTTACATTAATATTGAAGAAAAAAATTAACTCTTACTCAAACACATCTTCATTCAAAATTCTCGTCTAAAAATTTAACTCTTAGCCAAACACATTTTTTCATTCAAAATAATTAGTATCTATATCAACATTCCAAAATTAACCCAAGACAACATTACACAACTTATTCCTATATCAACTTTTCATTTTTTCATTAACACAACAAGCAGAACCACTAGCAGAAGCACAAGCATAAGCAGAAGCATTGCAGAGCACAAGCAGAAGCACAAGCAGAAGTAGTAGCAGAAGCACTAGCATAGTATTATATTGAAATCAAATTTTTTCATAATAAAAAATTTTCAACTACTCAATCGCTGGGGTTGAGTTCAACTACTCAACTATTCACGAAATAAGCAACAAGAGAAGCAGAAGTAGAGGTAAGGAAAAAAAAAGAAGAAAAAAGCCATTACTTGACCGCATCGGAAAAGGTGCCGGAGCGGGTGATTCTGCCAGAGGGAGTGAGGGACCTCGTTTTTTGACTGGAGAGTCGGAGATGACTTTGGTGGGAAATCGACTCGAGAGTGAGAGGATTAGGCTCTTCGAATGAAGTCCTCAAGTGGGGATTTTTCCCTTCGAATCAAGTCCTCAAGCAGAGATCTCTCGACTCGACGTAAGGAATTAAAAGGAAATGAGAGTAGGTCAGCAGTTTTTTCAGTTCGAAGTCCACTTAATGTATAAATGTTTAATCGGTATTATGCGGGTTGTGCGCCTACATAACTCGCATAATCCGATTTCTGGGCGCTTAATTGCCCTATCCACACTTATAGCCCCATTCCCTTGCGGTTTGAATCCGCATATGCTTATGCAAGCGCATAATCGCTCACATAAGCCTTGTTTTAAAACAATGGTTACTTAATAAAAGATGTGTTTTAAAACAATGGTTGCTTAATAAAAGATGTATCAGAGTTGGATAGGAGGTTCGAGATCTCCAACTTTGTTAGTTAGATTTATGTTGATTGTTTGTATTGCACTTTTTTAAATGTCAATTTAACCTTACCTCGAGTCCAGACTCATCTATAGAGCTGCAAATATATGCATGTCTTCATTTATTTGGGTTGGGATACTTCGTTGAGGATGCATCGGATTGAAATAAGGCTCTTACTGTGTGATGGCTGCTTTTGCAAGTTTCGAAAAGAGAGCCCATCCCACTATTGTATGGGCAAGCTCTAGAATTGTTATCTATTCACATTAAAATTACTATTTCTCCCAACATCCTCTCCTCTCCTTTTCTTTGACATAAACTCGACCTTTTCTTGTTAGTCAACTTCTGCCATACTAGTCAAATCAAATGTTGCTATCGCTATTTTTCTTGCTCACATACTAGCGTAGTTGCCCACAAAGGATTGAGAGGTGAAGCAAGCAATGAGAGAGCAGCTAGTTTTATTAACTGAGTGAAGTAGTTGTTTGACGTTGTTCTTTCGGTACCAATTTCTTTTTCCCCAAAAAGGTGTTGAAAAACAACAACATATTTAAGGGGTTTTTTACATATGTACCTTATAATTTTTCCTTTGTTTTCATGCATATCCCAAAATGTTAATACTTTCTTTATCTTCAGTCGTCTCCTAAACCATAGAAAACAAGTAAATTTACATTTCTCCATAATTAAAATAGGCTAAAAGCTGAATAATTTTTTTACTCTGTTCAGTGTAGTAGTTATCTTAATCCTGACTAAACTATCCTAAATCAACATAATTGAATTCTCACTAAATTAAAAATAAAAATGATACCTTATCCCTAAACTCCTTTCATCCTAAAGCAACAAAATGGAATTTTTTTTTCATCTTCTAGGTGCCCTCCTCATTGCAATTGGCTGTTGCAGCCTTCTCCGTGGTCCTTATTCCTTGTTCCTATTTTCTCTAGGTTTATGTGCATCTTCAGTTTTCCCACATGGCTCTACTTATAATCCTATTTTACTTATCCTTGTCATCTAAACTAAAACCTATAGGCATTGATGCATTTAATAATTTCACAATTGTAGTTTTTACAAGTGAGAATCTCACATTGTAGCATTGCCTCTTGCCAGTTCTTAATCTAGAATTCACAATCTAGTAATATCTAGTTGAATATTGGCAATGAATTTCCCAACCTTTTGCTTCCTTGTAAGTATAAAAACATGTGGGCTTTGGTTGACAATAACAATTTGGATAGAGTTAAGGCCTAACTCCACCCAACTCTTTCCAAACACACAAGAGTGAGAGATAGGGCTTAGGATTAATTCTTACATTTTTTTTTAAAGAGTATTTATGCTAAGTGACTTTTAATTTTGACTGAGCGAGCATTGTAATTGAGTTATGGGTAGCCTCATCAATCATAATTTGTCTAGCCAACTCTTCCTAAAAGCTGAAAACCCCCATACACCTTGAATCCACTTGCCAAACAAGGCCCCACCCCTCTCTCTCTCTCTCTCTGTCGCATGTCCTTGATCACATTGCACCCCCTTTGATGTGCAACATCCGGTGAATTTGGATGACAGACTTGATGAGGGAATAATTAATTTATATGTAGCATTGAACTATATGCTTTCATGTGATGTAGGTAAACAAAATGAATTGGATGGTATTTCATTGCTTGAAGATAAACTGGGCATGCAATTATATTCAGGTTGGATTTTTTCTCTAAATGAACAGCTCTCATCGAACCAAAAGAACTGAAAAGAGGTATATATAAGTAAGTAAATATAAGGTCTCTATCTTCTCATGCCTAAAGTATCTAGATGTATCAACTATTGTGTGCCAAACGTGTTCGGACTAGAAAACTTTGCGATATTCTCTCTATCGTTCGGAAGCCAGTGGTCTCAAAATTTCAATAGGTATTAAGTTGAAATCCCATTCATTCATTTTAAGGATTTTTGTCTTGTGGTTTGGGAGAATTCAGCTATAGGAGAACCAGGAACAAAGTGCTCTTGCTCTCTCTTCATCCGACTTTCTGATCTTAAGACTGCCAGTTTTATTTTAAAAACGTACAATTACCCTTCTTCGACCTTACTAACCAACTGAAGAGTGGACAGTTAGTGCGTTTCACTTAATAAATATGGTTTCTGGTTAGTATGTGACCCCTGGATGCTAAAGGCATCCTTGGAGCAATCACGTAGTTTCTATGGAGATATCTTGTAGTTCTTACAGGATGGAGACAATAGGATCGGTCCATGAATTTTCCTTCCTTTTTACCACATTTCGGTAAAAGCAGGATAAGTGAATACTTAAGCAATATAGCCTCCAAGACACTTTAGTTAAGTGAGCGTTTTTACAGCCTAGACGGTCCTAAGCAGATGCCTAGAGAGACATAGGCTCCAGGAGCTATCCTAGGTGTCTAGAATGGCCTAACATTGTTTTAAACACTGCCAGATATTCTATGAAGTTTTTACTTTGGTACTTTAAAACTTTTTTACGATCCTTCTGATACAAATTGGTTTCGACTGAGATTCCAATCATGTGTGGAAACGTTAACCTGCAGCTGGTTAAGGTTAAGCGGTTTTTCATTGTTAGTCAAACAATTAATTAATTTCCTAAACTGATGATACGTAATTGCTATTAGACTAATGGCTTGAAACTAAGGGAAGTTTGTTTTGGAAGCTAGTATGTTAGTATATTTTCATGTAACCTGTGGCTTTTGAGTTTGAAAGTTGGTACTGGAGTTTCTTGTGGAAAAAGGGTTTGTAAATCTAGGGAATATGTCTGTAATTGCTTAGATATGTTAGCCAACACATGGACTTTAAACTGGTTAAGTGGTGGCCTGTGTTTATGTGTTAGCCAACACATGGACTTTAAACTGGTTAAGTGGTGGCCTGTGTTTAATCAGAATGCTAGGCAACAAAGTTGCAAAGGTTTCCTGGAGGTTAAAGGAAACCTTCCCTGCTTACTGTATTAGGGGATGCAGAGTGCAGAATTAACTTTCAGGTAACATTTTGCATATCAAATAGATTTTGCACTGTTTATCTTGTGAAACTCTCTAAATTTTCTCTGAGCATACTTTCTGCATTGCATGTTATAAATTTATTTTGTAATGAATTAAATGGCTTATATGTTCACTGTAGATTTCTCTTTATTATTTATATCTCATTCTAACCTAAAATGATAAAATTATCTGTCCTGTTTTTATAAAATTATCTGTCCAGTAAAAACAGGACCTAGCGTTGCTGATGCTGCCATGGGCAGAATTGCGCAGGGAACCAAGGTCATAGCTGAGGGTGGTTATGAGAAAATATTTAGAACAACCTTTGACACCCTTCCTGAAGAGCAGCTTAAAAAGTCATATGCATGCTACCTCTCTACATCAGCTGGCCCTGTGATGGGAATTTTATATCTATCTACTGCAAAACTTGCATTTTGCAGTGATAATCCTCTTTCTTACAAAGTTGGTGATAAGACTGAATGGAGCTATTATAAGGTACCTAGTCATGCATTTATTTTGTATTTAATCATCCCTGCGATCTGCAAACTTTTTACGATCTACCTTATAATAACCCAACTTTCATGAACTGCTGTTTATTCGGTTATTAGATCTATATAGTTGTGAAAAATTGATTGAATTCAGCTACTGAAACAGTTTCTAGTTTCTACCATACAATTCAATCATTCTAAAGTTTTTTCTTTTTGGAGAAATTGCTTCTGAGCATTCATTTAATGTTAACAAGTGTCTGCTGCCTTTTTTAAATTTCTCTACTTTCACACCACTGTATTATGGTGCTACTTTTACCTGGATTTTATATTCTGAAATGCTTTTATTAGTTTACACTGGAAAGAAATTTGTTTATTTTATTATGAATGTTAAAAGTATTGCCATGATACATGAGATACCTATGCGTACTGCAGATTCAGTAGAATTTTTTTTCTTTGCTGCATTTTCATTAGTTTACAGTGAAGAAATATATTCGTGGTTTAGGATGACTACTAAAAATACCATGCTATGCTATATAGAGCTGCATACTATATAGTATATACTCTGTTAACATTCATAAGTGGGATGCAAAACTTGCACTGTTGGACAATTGTGGCATCATCATTTTCTGGTATCATCTCCAATAAATGGGAGTATTTTTGTACTCAAATTCCAAATGCATCACTTTAAATGGTTGCATGATTAATTGCTCTTCCTGCATTTGGACTGGTTACTTGGTATTTGGTCTGAGTCTTCATTCATTGTCAGAATTCATTTGTATGTGTCATTGTCAATTTCTATTCCAATTCCATGGGTCCCTTTAAATGAATCTGACTGGAAAGTTCACTTGAATGACAAAACTATTTTTCTTCCAAGTGAAATGTGACTACAGAACCAGAACAATGAAAAGCCTTTACCCAACATTTTAGGGTTGATTACTTGAATATTTTTCTCCCATTTAGCTATATTAACGGCCATCTCCTTCATTAAGTATTTTCAAGTACCTATTAATTGTCTTAATCCAAATTCTCTTAGGCTTACGGCACAACTCTCTCCATAACTGTCACACTCCCTAGCCTCCATTACACATGACCAAATTATCTCAATCTATTTTTCCAAAGTTTATCGTCAATAGAATAAGCATTTAATTTCTTATGTATGTACTCATTGCTTGTTCTATTTCATATATATTTTTACTCATTGATTTTAGATTTTCATTTATGCTGCTACACTCACTTTTTAGATGATGGTGTTTCTTAATTTCCCAACATTGATCCATAAAATGCTGTGCTATAGAATATTTCCTTCAATTTCAAGCATATTCTATGGCACATAAAATTGTACAAGTCCTCCACTTTTACCATGCTGCTTTGATTCTATGTAGTATATCTTCGTTAATTTTGTCATCTATTTTAACAATTGATCCCAAGTGTAAAACAGTCAGCACGAGGTAATTTTTTCATCTAGGAATCCTTGTACTAATCCAACCATATTCTTCCAAAATTCTCTTATATTACTCGAAACATTTCTACTTATAGAGCTTAATTGCCTATTCCTGTACTATAGTTTTATTAAATTATTTTCTGTCCTCAACTCTTTTTACATATACTATTATTTTTGTCTTCTACAATTATTCTTACTGTCTACTAGATGTATACCAAATACTTTACACATATTCTCAATCACTCTAGTTTTATCCCCTACAGATTTAGTTTTTGCAAACATAAACTATTGATGTTTAATCTAGTATCAACCCACTTCATTATCTTTCCCGAAGTGTACCCATTCCATGTTAGCTAATCTAATCCTGCCGTCACACATACCAACTTACCTCTTTCTCTCCTATAATACTTATGCACCTATTAACCCATTTTTGCTCATTCATTGTTGCATTGCGATGGATTTGATTGAATGTGTTGCTTCTTATGATGCCATAAGAAACAACCCTTGCCTACTTATCAGTGTTCCGGGTTGACATTGATGCAATTTGTCATAGTGATGACGCCATGACAAATGCTCTTCATAATTCATTTCTTAGAGACCCGACTAAGTTTTACTTAACGAAACTCTCCATCTTTATTCTGGCTTGGAATAGATAATGAAAAGATTGCAATAAGCGTAAAACTGGGGAAGTTACATTTATAGGTACCATCACCACATAGGATTTAAATACTTTAAGTGAGGGCCTTGTCTCCTATCAATCGCTTAATTTTTAGCGTAGTATACTAAAATTTTTTTTGCATTATTATTTGATTATACTTGGAATTGTAGTATGTTTGGAAAAGGTTTTGTAGATTAAAATGGTCTGATAAAAATGGTCTGATGACTCTTTGGTATGTGGTTATCTTGCCCATTAATATTTTTGATTGTTGTTCTTCCAATTATCTTTATTAACCGGGGTGACTTGCTGATAAATAAAACCATGATTTAAAATATTGACAATTTGTCATATGTATTGGCCGATCCACAATGGTATCAAAATCGACAATTTCTGGACTCATATTGTATGGTATATTGTGTATCGGGTATCTCAAAATTTGATATAATGTATACCCAATATATTGGTGTTGTTGGCCAATATTAAAATCTTAGAGAAAGATAGAACTATGCCTCCTTGTGTTTTTAATGTCGAAGCTTGATGTTGATTGACATGTTAAGTTCGAAGTTTTGGATAGTCTACGCCTTTTCCTTTTCCTCTGGTAGTGTACTAGCAATGTAATTGGATAGCTATTAACTACTGTTATTACTACAGTTACCAATCATTTTCAAGTGAACCGCATGTTAGGATTATATGGACTGTTTGGATCATTTCCATTTCCATCTGATAAATGCAATATATATACCTGGAGGTAAAATTTCAAATAATTTCTGTAGCCATCCCCACGTCCTGTGTGTTTCTACGTGTTCCCAAAAATTGACATGTGGACTTCCTTCCAAGAAATTATTTATCATTCTACTTATCTTATCATCAAAACCCTAATCCTAGCCATCAATATATTTGTAACCTTAAATGTATTATTTCTTTGAAATAAAGTTCAGATTATGGGTGAAATTAGAGCTTGGATTAGGAATAGGATACTAGTTTGGTTTCTGGGTTACGGATAGAAATAGGTAGAAAGTTTAATAGGGTGACTTTGTTAGGAAGCTTCTTAATTTTGGTCATATTATGTTATTTGGGCAATATCAACTGCTACTGGGGAGTCAATTTTTAACTTTTAAAAATATTTGTGTGTGTGGGGTGGGATGGGAGGGGGAGGGAAAGAGGATATCATTACCTGAAATTTTGCTAACACAGAAATCAGTTGGATTTACTCTTAACTACTGTGATGGAATGCCCACTATGTTGAAGGTAGTGTTTTAAATACCACCGGTATCTGGCATTGTACTGGCCGTTATGCCGGTTTTGGAACTAAAATGGTATGGTAAGCTCAATTTTTTTTTTGGTTCTCGTTTTGGGCCTACATCGGGGGGGTGGGGGGGGTGGGGGGATATTATCAGTCAGTAAACTTGATATATCGCCCGGTAAAGCTGATATTTACCAACAATATATCAGTTTTATATCAAAATATTGGCGGATATATTGCTAAAAAGATACAACAGGTTTATTTTGACATATCGTTGCAAAAGAACAAAAAATAACATTGCCATATATATATATATATATATATTGTTTGTTTGACCAATATTTGGAATAGGGCCAAACTTCTGTCTGATGAATGACGCATATGTTTTGCTATCTAATAGTATAAAAATTAATCCCATTATGACTTGGCTAATGATTTGCATCTGATTTTTGCCCTCTAAACCTCGGACATGCTAAACTCCTTTATAGTTCCATCAATGAGTTTCATGATTCTTGTGAATTCATATCAATGAGTTTCATGATTTTTGTGAATTCACATGCATATTATGCATAATTTTATTCTACCCTTATAAATCTGAACTAATTATTATCACTGATGGCAAATACTTTAACTTCTTGAATATACATGGACTTTTACGGAGGGATCAGTCCCATTCTGCAGACCAATAGAAAGAAGTGGTAGAACCATAATTTACTTAAATAGTTGGATCGCTTTTGAACTACACTTCATTGGCTGATCTGTTCCCCCATTTCACAGGCAAATAACATTACCACATGTTCAGTTGGCTTAAAATTAGGGGTCTTGAACTCAAATTACGAGCCTGGACTTGCTGTTAAAATAGTAATGATAAGAGAAGACATTCCCACGCAGCAACTCCAATGCCTATGAGGAACCTTTCTATGATAATGATTATTGGTATGAAAAATAAATAGTTTAATAGCTCAAAAGCTAGAAAATGTGTTTTCTGGCCCATTATTTCTTCATGGCCATTGTTTAAGGTACTTCAAACCCAACTACGTCGGTATAACAAATTTAAGCCTTAAAACGACTATTTTCTTTTTCTTTCTTCGTTTTTTTTGTTGATAATTGTAATAAGCCTTAATTTTTATTAGCCATAAGTAAATAAATAAATATAATAAATTTGACTATTCATTTTTCATCTTCTATAACCTCCCAACTCATTCATTTCTTTGACTCCCAAGCTTTCATCTTCTCTATGAATTAACCACATGAAACCTCCAATTTAATTCTTTATTTTAATTTTTTTTAAAATAAATCCCTACATCCTCTTTAATTCTCTCAATCTTTCATATTCTATAGCTCCTTGAACCCTCCAAATTCTATAACTTCTCAAACTCTTCAAATTTTATAACTCCTCAAACTTTTTATATTGTATAACTCCTAAATCCAATACTATATAAATCCTACCTCTCTTCTTAATTCATTTCTACACTCATTCTTTAAAATTTCTCTTTCCCTCTTACCTTGTCGAAGCATCTCGTTGGACCGCTACTGTTGTGCCACCCCTCGCCGGAGCTGCCACTCCTCGTTGGAGGTTTGTCCAAGGAACTTCCATCTTCTTCGTTCTCTTGCATCTCTATTAATTGAAATTGGTAAAACTATCTTCTTTAATTCTTATTAGATTTATCTTATTAGACTTTAGGATTAGTTTACCCACTATCTAACAAGCTTAATAAATTTAAAAACAATATCCACCATCTTATAGACCCAATAAAATGGATTTAAATCCGTTTGTTGATTCCAGACCCACTACTATTTTTTAACCTTAAAATCAATTCTGAGTGCTTTATGAATATTAGAAACTCCCTAAAAATCAACTAAATTCATATTAAATAATTTTTAACAAATATATTATAATTTTATATGTATATTGCTTCACGTAATTGCTAATTGATAGATAAGAGGTTCACGAATTGAGGTGAGTTTATTTTTGGACTTACTAATCATGATATTATATATAATTGTTGTTCAATGTAATTGTTTACTTTGTATAAAATATTTGGGAATTCATCAATTATTTATAATTGTTTTTGTTATCAAAATCTGTCATTTATGTTATTAAATATGTTAAATCACATAATATAGTTAGATTTTAGAATATCGAATTATATAATATTTGTTAAATCACATAAAAATTATAATCGTAGAAAAGTATTGTTTTTGATATCATTTTGTATCGGTGTTTAAGTAAGTTGTCTTATATGCTGGTTCTCTAATTAAGCAACGTATATCGCACGAAAATCTAACTGTGATATATCGGTTTTATTTCTGTTATTATTTCCATTGTATCCAAATTCCATTCCAATCAATTAAAAATCAACTTTTATTGAATTTTTCTACCGTGGTAAAATTATTGATATTCCTATCAGAGACTTTAGCATATCCAAACCGAATATGTTGTCGGTATCTGTTGCACGTGCTCGTATACTATATATCGGGAACAGGGCAAGACAAGTATTTTAGTAGTATCAAAGCCAGGTTCAATAATGAGTTGACCCAACAAGGTTAACTTAGAATTGATGCTAAGTTTGAGATCACAACCATACGAATAAATGTAGATATTGATGACTTTATTAACATATCTTTTGATTCCATCTTTCTTTGATTCTATTTTTCCTTATCTTCTTAAGTATGATGACACAACATAATGGATTTGGATCGAACTCGAATGCTAACTTGATTAATGTTGAAGTGATGTTGGGAGTATTTTGTGGAATGATAGAGGCAGAACAATAACAAACTCAGATGATGCATACTGGAATGACAGCAACATTGGAGCAAACCAATACGCCTCGATCACAACGAGCTGGGAGCATTTTTAATTTTCGTCGCATTCATCCTACGATTTTCTCTAGAATGGTTGGACCACTTGAAGCTGAACAGTGGTTGGCCGAGATGGAGGATTTTCTTAGAGCTGCATGGTTTCCTAAAGAGGACAAGGTTGACATTGTGAAGATCCAACTGACAAATATAGTTAGAATCTGGTGGTAAGCTGAAGGAGACCGACTGGAATAACCAATCATGTGGGAAGATTTCCCTAAGAGTTCTATATGAGGTTTTTTCAAAGGCAACTCGAAGGGAGATGGAACAACTGTTTATCAATCTGAAACATGGAGGAAAGTCTGTAAATGAGTATGCAGCTGAATTTGTTCGTTTCAGCCGATTTGCTCCATATATGGTTGTTGGTGAAGAAGATCGAGCTCATCGATTCCAACAAGGTCTAAGGTTGGACATCTAGAAGTATTTGGTGTCTTCCAAACTTGAGACTTACGTTGATATGATTGATATTGCGAGGGGTGTAGTGCAAGTCATCAATAAGGAGAAGTGAGTTCAGGCACTATCGAAGAGGTCTTTCAGTCAAGTGTTTGGAGGATCTATTTCCAAAACAAGTTCTACCGAGAAGCATTCTTTCGTCTTTTATCCTCAAAAGCTCGGCTGCAATTTTTGTCAAAAGCCCGGCCATCTTAAGAAGCTCTATAGTACTGTGTTTGGCCTATGGATTTTCTGAGCATAACTTGATGAATTGTTCGAAGTAGAGGATTAATGGAGAAGTGTCTCGACCTTTTATTCCCCCACAGCAGAGAAATCTAGGACTCAATCAAGGTAGGCCACCTCTTGCTCCTCAAAAGATGTTCCAGCAAGCTCTGAAGAATAAGCGAGTGGACCATTGTCAGGGTCAGACTTTCAATCTCATTGCAGAACAGGCTAAAACTCCAATGATGTGGTGACATGTACAATTTTAATAAATGGTACACTAGCTTTTTACACTATTTGATTTTGGAGCTTTGTATTGCTTCATTCATCTGCATTCATTTCCCTTGATGATATTCAATGTGATACTTTGACATCTAGTTGGAATATTAATACGGGTGATGAGACTATAATATCTAGTAGAGTGTGTAAACTATGTTCTGTTATAGTATGTAGAAGGGAGTTCTATGTCAATTTCCTTATAATCGAATTTGGTGGATTCAATGTCATATTTGGAATAGATTGGCTTAGTACTTTCCATGTCATAATTGATTGTCGAAAAAAGAGTGTCATATTTTGGATTCCCAATCACCCGGAATTTGAATTTCTTGGAGTTAGTAAGACACAGGAGTCAGCAAAATTTATAGCTCGATCAACAAGTGAAATCTTTGCTATGGTGGGCAAAAGAGATGAAGACATTCCAGTGGTGCCGGAATACCTTGATGTATTCGCAGATAAGTTTACTGGATTATCTCCAAAGAGAACGGTAAAATTTTCTATTGATCTTATTCCTGGTACGATATCTATATCTAAAGCACTATATCGAATGGGACTAGTATAATTGGCAGAAGTAAAGTATCAATTGAAGGAGCTTGAAGATCAAGGATTTATTAAATCCAATATTTTATTGTAGGGAGCACTAATCTTACTCACGGGAAAGAAACATGGGAGCAAGAGACTTTGTATCGAGTGCAGAGGATTGAATCAAGTCATGATGAAGAACAAATATCCTTTGCCTAGAATTGATGACTTGTTCGATCAACTCAGGAGAGGTAAAGTTTTTTCTAAGTTGGATCTCAAGTCAAGGTATCATCAAGTAAGAGTCAAGAAGGAAGATATACAGAAGACTGCTTTTCAAACTCCATATGGCCATTATGAATTTCTATTAATGCCATTTGAAGTGAGGAACACCCCAGCTGTATTATGAATTTGATGAATCAAGTTTTTGCTCCATACCTTGACAAATTCGTGGTCGTGTTTATCGATGATATTTTAGTATACTCCAAGAATGGGAAAGAGCTTACCAAACATTTGAAGATTGTGTTGGAGACTCTTCGAAAGGAGACTCTACGATAAATTTAGTAAGTGCGAGTTTTGGCTGAAAAGTATATCTTTCCTTGGACATCATCTTCGGAGAAGGAATCTCGATTGACCGGCGTAAGAACAGTTGTATACCATTAGTTAGTTTTTCCAATTACATAACATTTTAATTAAAAATACATCTGTTATAATTGTGACTATACTAAATGACATTAGATTTAACATATATCACTTGATATCGTTGTTACATATGAATTTAATATTTTTTAAGACTTGTGTTATTATCATGTTTGGATATAACTGTTATATTACATATTTTTTCTGCGTATATTGTGTTGGTCGCTATCTGATGGCCTGGATATATATGTTCAGAGATTGAGATTGACCCTGTTGATCTTACTACAGAAGACTTGGAGTGTTTTGCTAAAGTGATCGAAAATCAGTAGTTATGTATATACTTAGTTTATATTACATGTTGTCTTTTCATGTTTTCGAGCCTATTATTCCTTGATGGAAGTTATCTTAAGTTACCATGTGCCATTCTCTTGTTTTCCGTTATGTAATAAACTTTATGATGTAATGAATGAGTTTGTTTATTTATCCTTTGTGGCTGTGATATTGTAATTAGATTTTAGCATATTCAAACTAAATATATTGCCATACCTGTTGCACGTACTCGTATATCGTATATCGGAAGCGGGGCATGACACTAATAAGGTTTTAGCTGGATTAGTTATCCAAGTTAAATCCCCGATTGACATTGCTGGCATTTGAACCTAGGATCATCCTCTTGAGAGCATGGGATATCAGTGGCTGACTTTTGAGATTTGCCCATAGGTGTGCATCAGGAATCCTATAAGGAAAGGACTATTTCCTTGATAAGGACTATTTCCTTGATAAGTGGGAACTTTACCTGCTTCATTGACTTTTGAGTCCACGGCCTGGACATTTGATGCAGATTCAGCAAGTGTTCCTAATTTCCTTATCCTCTGGATAATATTGTTTGAGTAGATTGCTTTATCCTTTGTTCAGTTTGGATTTTGTTTTAGTATATTTCGAGTTCTGATTATCTTCATTTGTTTTATTTTAGGCAAGTTTAGGTTGGTATATTAGTTGACTTGATCTCATATGCTAGTTGGAGTTTGATTTACTAAGGTGTTTTTGGTGTGATCTCTGAACTATTTTGTTTGATGAGTGGCATGTGATTTTGTCTCCACCTCTTCTCTCTAGGAAAGAAATTCTGCTTGTGCTCTCTTTGCCCATGTATCTCCCCTTCGTGGGACAGTTCACCATGTAGTAATGCAGTGAATAATGAATGAATAATCTCACTACAGTTGTGCACTCGGAAGATGTTTGATATGTAATAGTTTCAGTTAACTTTGAATGCTGTGGTAGGTAGCACTTCAGAGGAGGACCTTGCTGATGTTGAGAGTTTGTATCAGAACTGAAATTAGCCAGTAATGTGCGGAGTTCAGTGCCAAAAAGTGTTGGTGCCATTTAACACAAGGGTGAAGTTGGGTCATCTCTAGAGTCCCAAAGAGCTTGGTGGATAATTCCCATCCCTGCCAATTTTTGACTATTTTTCTTCCTTCTTTCTTTCTTTTTCTGCTTTTTTATTTTGGGGGAGGGTAGTGAATGACATGTGCTATATTCATTGACTGCTATGTGACATGAAGTTTGAAGGTTACTCACCACATGTATGTGTTGTGTGACACTTGGTTTTACACTCCTGATTATGTACTGAAAAATGTTGGCTATGATTAACTTTTGAGTACTTTGAACTTGCCATATATCAATCATTTTTCTAGAGCGCAACATATTTGGTCAATTTGAATTCAGTTTTGGGTACTTGTACAATGAGTCAAGTCGCCCTCATCATTTGCATTTTGAACTTGTCTGTACTTATCACTTTATTTTGTATGGATGGTAGCAATCCTTGCATGATCTGATTTTAATCATTCATTGCCTTGTTCAAAAGCTATATCGACGATGTTGTGGTCATACCACTACTACGCCTGATGCTTTTTTGTATATGCACTCTCTTATAATTTGTGGATTTCAAAAGCAGAAAGATACTCAATATTTTAAAAATTATCTTTGAGAAGTTGAATGGTTCTTGTAGTGCTAATTTTCTTTACAAACTTTATACTTGGTTATTGATGTCATATTTTATTGTTTAGCTGTAAATCATAGACAGTTTTTCGAAGTGATGCTGCAAAAATGTTACTGACTATGAAGATTGCTTCAGTACGTGGTATGGAAATGTGTATGGAGAAAATTAGTAGCCCCAGAAGTGGTAGGTTGAGGGGAGCATCCTTCTGACTGTTTAGCTGGAACAAGATACTTGTATTTGGATTGAGAATGATTTTTCATATCATGTGTTTTACTATAGAAAGGTTATGTTTATTCCGTGTTTTAAAAGGTGGCCGCTCGAAAAATCGGTATCTAGCTGCTAAATTAGGGTCGAGACAATGCTGCCCAGGCCTGAAGAAGAAGGAAATAGGGAGAAAAGAAGAAGATACCTACATTGCTGTTCTACGCTGCCCAGCACCTCGTCTTGTTCTCCCATTGCTGTTGTGCGCTATTCCTCGGGAAGGGAGTGATGGGGGATTGGTTAGGGATTGAGCCCTAACCAATTTCATATAAAGCAGGTCAGGTTTCAACCCGTTTCATATGACAAACTGTGGATATGTGATTTTAAGTCATACGAAGCGGGTCAATACCTGACCTATTGTGTAAAGGATGGATCATGATTCAATCTTTTACCCAATTTCCCCTCCCCCTTTTCGGGAGCAGAAGAGCACAGTGGTAACAACTAGAGAGGACGGTGAGGTGGTGGAGGGCAGTAACAATGTGGGATTGCGTAGGTTTCTTCTTTTCTCGTTTTGATCTGCTTTTCTTCTTTTGATCTGTATGGTGCCTGGGCAGGGGCTACCATTAAACTACCCAACACTTTTATAAGATTGTGTTGATTATATTTTCTAGGCTTCATATATGCTTGCATACATACACATGTATATATATTTTTGTATATTAGTCTAATATGAAATTTTACTACTTCATTTTACCAGTTTCATCTCCTTAAGAAACCCTGGTTTTTAATATAAAAAAAATTGAACTTGGATTTGCGCAATCGAAATGAATTATCTCTCTCTGTCTATTTCCCTTTTACTTTACCCAAAGAATATTTCATATAAAATGTTTTTAAACATGTGGAACATTGATATCTTTGCTATCAATCGCTAGTATTTCACGATTTTGAACGCAAGATCTAGATCGCGGTATGTAGGGGATCTAGCGTCATTGACATTATGCTGCAACTCCGCAACTGACTACTATACAATGGCATAAATACTTGAGGATCTTATAAACTCTTAAGATTTGAAACATTTGAATATGGACTAGTTCCCTCTTCTTCCTTTCCCCACCTTTTCTCTGATTAAAAGTTCTGCCTGCATGTCTTAGCTTATTCTCTAATGCAGTTTTTTTTTTTTTTTTTGCCATTTCATGCATTGAATACTGCTTGGATGCTTTAGCATTTGAATTTTGATCTCTTTTCCTTCTTATTCACATTAATCATTTTGAAAATTTTAAATCTTCTAACCATTTTTTCCTGGCTGTAAAAAAGGTGGTTATTCCTCTACATCAGCTCAGATCAGTCAATCCTTCCACAAGCAAAGTAAATCCAGCCGAAAAATATATCCAAATTGTGTCTGTTGACAACCATGAATTCTGGTTCATGGGTTTTGTTAACTATGACAGTGCTGTGAAAAGTTTACAGGAAGCTCATCTTAGTGCTTGCGACTTGCATCCATAGGATTGGTCCAGCAGGAATTGCATTGTTGTTGTCGTTGTTGTTGTTGTTGTTGTTCCCTTATAAACTTTTTTTGTGCATTATGTTTTGAGAGGTGGATGGCTTCTTGGTATGATTAGATGATTCTTCTCTTACTCATAGAATTGATAAATTCTAGAAATCAAATTTGTGTTATTTGGGTGGAAAGTACATTTTGTAGACGATAATATCTTGTATTCTTGGTGTGGGCATGTATGAGCTCACGTGCTTTTTTATTTTTGCATGTTCATCTTTTATTAATGTTTCTTTGAGGTATGTCCTGCATAATTCCTGATAGGTCCTTGTTTATTGGATTTGTAAGTTTGTAGGCTTGTTGGGATGTTAAGTAATGATGAGTTATGATGATCTTTCTGGGTTCAGTAGGTTTATTTAAATCCACTTCTTGTGTGCTTAGATTTGGGGCTTTGTCGTTTTCTCTCGTGCTTTGCTCTGTGATTTTTAAATTCTCTTTTGGTTGCATCATTATAGAGATACTCATGTCTACAATACATGCTTGATTCAACAGTTTTGTTCAATTGCCTCCGGGGGACGTTGGAATTGATTTTGTTCCCCCCTTATGAGCTGTTGATCATTGTGTGAAATATAGTTGTTATTATTATCAGTATTACTTTCTCCTGGTTTGAGTGGTTAAATATGAGTTTAAGTGTGACTGAATGGTGAAAACACCAGTCTCATAAGTAGTAGTCTGAACCACAAAACTTCTTGAAGTTGTGCTAGAGGAACTAATGCCGATATGTGTATTGTTAGCTTCTTTTCAGTGTAAGCGTTTCATTCGGGTGTCAATTAGATATTGCTTCAATTTTCTTCCTATACCATTCGAGTACATTTCAACCTTACGTGGGCTTATGATCTTCATTCGTGTACACATTCTTCGCATGCCATCCTAGTACTCATACATTTCAACATTCAAAGGTTTTGGCTCTCAGATATAAATGCAGCATCGCTTGAATATCATGCTTATTGTATTAGAATATTAGAATATGAATATTTTATATGGAACTGAAGCTATTGTTGGGCATGCATAGCTTCTCTAGTATTTCCATACCACGACGTTACCACGGGTGCACATGGTGGAATTCTGCCTTTTCTCTCTGGTTTTGCTGTGGGCGAGAGCAGCATCAGAATACTTTTTATTCTTCAAAACTGGACTCAGTAGTTGGCACCTCCTCACAGTTCCCATGAATGAACCCGATTTTAAACCTGACATCTTGGAGCAATGTAAGCGTTCAATTCTATGCCCCAATCTTCTTCGTGCTGTGTCGGACCTGGGACTGCAATGCCTTGCTGCGTTGAGGCCCTTGGAATTGCTCTCATATGCAGCAAGCTTGAACTCTTCTTCCCTGGCAATAGTAATATTAACCTTGGTGACCAGGGAATCATTTAGTTCAGATTCCAGGCTGATACAACCTGCTAGTGAAGATGGATGGGTTCTCCTTCTCCTGCATTGGTACAATTTGTGCAACCTCAGGGCGAGCTGACGGATACCATCTATAATCTCTTGTTCAATGTCCTTCTCTATCTCTGTCTCGAGCTCTTTTCGTATTTTTTTTTCCTCTTCAGTCATGACAACTATATGCGATATCCCCTGAATATCATGAGTCCCAGTTTTCATTAATTCTACAATAGATCGGAATTGCTCAAAGTCAATGCAGAGTTAACAACAGATTCCTTGAGGAAAAAAATAATAATAATAAAGGTTAAGGGTACAAATATTCAATTGACATCTAGCTTACCCCGTGTATCTGGGTCATACACCTAGTAAAAATCCTTAAGAAAACTAAGTTTTTTGTACAATATTTAATAAAATATACTGCATGCCAAGTTATGCATGCTTATATCAAAAGTCAAAATGTAAAAGAGGTAATGTGATAGTAAACCATTAATTTTAAGTTCAGGGGATCCAGAATTAGTAGTTGTGTGGAGCACCTCATTAGACGAGTAGAGAAATTTTTAACTTCTAAATTCTTGCTTACTCGTATCTCACGATTACATAAAAAAAATCAGAGGAAAGAAAAAAAAAACATGAGAAATAAAAGTAAACAATGGAGGGAGAGTTCACCAAATTATCGTGCTGCATGATCAGGTGACAACCCTTTCTCTTTACAAACTTATCGCTTAACAATTGCTTCCACGTAAATGAACACAGGACTAAAGAACCAAGGGAAAGAACCTCATATTTATATACCATGGCATGGTCTTGGATTGATGTTTTCCAACATCTGGTTGGTCAAGTTAGAGCTTTCATGGCACGGCTAAGTACTAAACCCTTGTGTTGAATTTAAGAAGATTTGTAGACACGGGAACTGTTTAGATAGGAATTATTCAAATATTCGTACCAATGCTCTCTCTGATGGCGTTAAAACTATCATGTGTGTCCCACTAAGGAGTGTGTTGGTGCTTTACTTGAAAGGAATGGTGGGATGGTTGGGCTCCCCTTGAAATACAATACAATCCTAAAGAGCTAGTGAAAACTATACATCCTGAAGTTTGTTGAAGGGTACCTACTATGCTTTCTACTAGACATGGTTTCCTATGCATTTTAGCTCGTGACCATCCAATAAGCTATATATGCAGGTGATTATACTCATAATGTGTAATTTACATTTTGGGTCTCAAGGATAGATACCTTTGTTCTTCTCACTTTGATTGCGCAATTCTTTCTTTTTCTCCAGTACAGAAACCAAAGGTTTCTATCCATTACCGATTAGGGTAATTCCATTGTCTTTTCTGAAATTAACACTGCTGGCATGTGGTGATTATTTTGGATCACCATTAGGAATATGCAAACAGATATTGGACTTATAATATTTGTATTTATTTTCCAATCATAAAAATGGAGATGGACGCAACTATGCTTCATTAGATAACATTCATATGCATGTCCATTTTAATTGGAAACTTATGCAGATATGAGAAAAATGACAACAAATTTGGATCAAATATGAACATAAAAAAGGACATGAAGCAAAACAAAGACAAATGTGCATAAATATAAATCATGAAGTGTGTTAGATCATGAAAAATAAGTTTATTTTTATTGTTGCATTTGAACTTCAGTTAGATTCAATTTTTAGTTTTAATAAACATAAATAAGCAATGGTGAAAACATTTCAATGCTTAATCTAAGTTCATAATATCTTTGTAATTGTAAATAGTTAAGATTTTAAAAAAGTACTTGTCACTATAGGGACTTGGAGTTAATTCCCCATTAAAAAAGAAAATACTCATATAGAATATGTTTGGTTTTATGGCATTTACGAAGACTAAAAGGCTTCAAATAAATCAACTTGAACTAATAGATATAGAAATTGTTTTTGGAACAATCTGAATATCCATATCCATAGGTCTAACTCTTCAAATTATTCTCTAAGACAAAGCAATAATAGCATTATGAATGAGCATATAATATCCGTGTAAGACAAATTAATAATAGCATGTACAATATATCATGGAATAATCATATAATTTAAAGCATATAAGTTTGATTGTGAGTTCTAGGCTGATTCATACAATTCTGTATACAACAACAACAACAACAACAACAACTAAGTTTTTTATCCCAAATACTTGGGGTATGCTACATGAACCAAAAGAGAATCACGCCAGATCGATCATCGATCATATTGATAATTCTTCTCCATTTATTCCTTTCAAATAATATCTCCTCATTTAAACCTCTAGAATTCATATCTTTTCGTATCATCTTCATCCATATTTTCCTCGGTTTTTCTTTCATTCTTTTAATTTGTCCTACGTTGATAAGATCCATTAGTAGTCGAATTGGTGCATTTGTAGGTCTACGCTGCATATGACTAAACCATCATAAGTAATTTTCTCGCATCTTCTTATCAATGGAGGCTATACATATCTTAACATGAATATCTTCATTTATCAGTTTATCTCTCCTAGTATTGCCGCATATATAACGAAGCATGCACATCTCTATTACACTTATCTTCTGTAAATAACGTTTCTTTATAGCCCAACATTCTGTGTCATATTATAAAACTGGCATAATAACAGCCCTATAAAAATTTCCTTTCAGCCTCAACGGAATTTTACGACCCCAAAAAACTCCTATTGCACTCCTCCATTTTAACCAGTTTATATCTTATGGTTGATATTACTATTGACCTCTCTATCATTCTAAATAATAGAACCAAATATCTAAATTGACTGCTCATTTATATCTCTTTTCCATCCAATATTACAGTGCTATAGTATAGGTTCCGTTATTTACTAAATTTATACTCCATATACTCCGTTTTAGACATGCTCAGTCTAAAACTTATAGATTCTAATATGTGCCTTTATAACTCTAACTTGGCATTTACTCATACTCTTGTCTCATCAACAAAGATAATATCATCAGTAAATAACATACATCAAACTATCTCATCCTGAATAGCTCTAGTAAGCTCATCCATCACTATAGCAAATAAGAACAAGCTCAATGCAGATTCTTAATGCAATCCATTTGTGATAAAAAAATTACTTATTAAACTACCATATATTTTGACATTGGCTACTACTTTATCATATATGTTCTTAATATGTCAATATACTTGATGGATACTTTTTTCTTCATTAATATCCACTAAAATATTTCTCGTGGTATCTTATCATAGGTTTTCTCTATATCAATAAATGAATATGTAAATCTCTTTTTCTCTCTCAGAATCACTCTATAAGTTGACGAAGTAAATGAATAGTTTCTGTCATCAATCATCCCGACATGAATCCAAACTGCTTCTTCGATATTTTAACAGTCTGCCTCAATCGATATTCAATTACCATTTCCCAAAACTTATTAGTGTGACACATGAGTTTGATTTTGTGATAGTTAGAGCAACTCTGAATATCACCCTTGTTATTATATAGAGGTACTAAAATATTTTTCTCCATTCATTTGGCATTTTCTTAATTTGTCAAATATTATTAAAAAGATCTATCAGCCACCTCACACCTATCTCTCTGAAGTATCTCCATACGTCTATAGTAATCTTATCTAGATCAATAGTTTTTCTTAATTTCATCCTCTTCAAGATCTCTTTTACTTCAAATTATTTAATTATGCATATAAAACTATGATTCATATTCTCACAATGACTCTTAGATCTTGAGTAAAACTAACATTATATAATCTATTAAAATAATTTTTTATTTTTCTTTAATTTTTTATCAAAATTAGAACCTTCTGGTTCTCATTTTTAATACATTTTACAGTACATAAGTCTCCAGACTTTCTCTTTCTTATTCGAGCAATTATATATATATATATATATTATTTTCTGTGTCTTTATTGTCCAACTCTTATACACTTATTTATATAATTTAGTTTTTGCATCTCGAACAATTTGTCTCTTTCTTAATTAGCTTATACCTCTCAAAACTTATTCCATCATTATTCTTCTTCAAATCTCTATAAAGGTCCTACTTGATTTTAATATAATTTTTTACCTCTTCATTCCAGCATGATGTATCCTTATATGATGGAATACCGCCCCTCAACTCACTAAATATATTTTTAGCTACTCACTTAATGCAGCTAGCTATTTCATTTCATGTTACATTAGGATTATCATTATCCTTCCAATTTTCTTCTTATACTACTCTATTTACAAAACTTTTTAATTACTTTCTAATTGCAACCACTTAACGTTAGGATCTAATTTATATTTAATCTTTCCAAGTCTCTTTCTAATTCGAATATCTAAAACCGAGAGTCTATATTGGGTTACTATACTCTTACCTGGTACTACCTTACAATCGATACAACTATCTTTATCTACCCTCCTAGTTAAAATAAAATCATTTAGCTTGCACTAGATCCAATTCTAAAAGTACTTAAATGAGAAACTCTCTTTTTAAACTAAGTACTTACTAAAAACTAGAGGAAATCTCCATTATATATCTTATACAATTTTGTATGCTTGGGCAAAAAAAAAAAAGAGGAAATCTCCATTATATATCTCATATTAATAACAAAATATGTAATTCCTGCTCAACATTTAATTTTGTCGTGGTGCTAATTTATACATTTAATTTTGAAAGTGAATGGTGGAAGAGCTCATGTGTTCTAAATCTTCCCATGCATAATTGGAATCACAACCCAATGTTTATAAGTTGAATGGTCATACCACTAGTTACTATAGGATACCCTATGAATAGCAAGAAAAGTGACCACAAATTCTAAAACAACTATGCAATGTACCAGATGCATTGCTAAGTGCAACATGAAAAGATGAAAAAGATGATATGGTGCCAGTGTACTATATGCTAGTTCAATTGCATAAATTTTAACTCCTAAAACTCCGATAATACACGTGCAAATCTATCATTCATTTCCCCCATAACCCACAAAGATTTATTACTCAATCATCCATACATTAAGGATCACTAGTGTTAAAGTACTAGATGTAAATATTAAACGTACGTGGATAATAATACATATACATATATAGTACTAAGCAATAACAATGGCTTGTAAATAGATACACATGCGTATCTTATTATAAGAGAAGTAAGCCACATAAAGTAATTCGACAAAATTCTATAGACAAATTACTTGACAAATGGGTAAAACTAGTCGACGAGTGATTTTGTACTAATATTTTATTATTTCAATCCTATTTGTACCGGTTTTATCCAGTTTATAGGTTAAATCACATAAAATAATAAGTAAATTTAGAATTAATGAAATTTTTATGTACTATGCTAAAATGGTCATTAACACATGTTTTATAATTTTTATCGGGTATTCATATTGTATCTAGGTTATGGCTTAAATTTTAGATCAAACATAACTTGGGAAGACAATATTGAGAAACGAACATAACAAAATCAAATTCAATTGATGTGCACTAGTAGCAACTTCATAGCTATATTTTATATCGATATAGTTCGAACAGGAAAACTCACGAAAAAGAAATTTTAGAACTCTGAATTATCTCTGTAACGGCCCAAGGATCTGCTTAATCACAGTTCATGAAGCCTTAAGTAGTAAAACTTTTTGTATCAACCTCAGAGTAGATATAGATAGATTTACCAACAGGCCTACAGGTAGCCCAATTGCGCAGACTCGAATATCATACTTTTCAACTCGTTTTTGAACTTTAATCTTGATTATTGAGATCTATTGATTGTGGAACTTAAGGTAGGATTTGTGCAGGATTTTTAGAACTTTATAAACTCTATAAATAGAAGAGAATGTTCTTCTCTATTATATATCTATGATTCTATACATCTCTTTCTCTCTATCATTTCTCATCTTTTAATTCTTTTTAATAAAAATCCCTTTTTTCAATGGTGATCGACTAGTTTTTAGTGAAAATTGAATGGGGATTATTTAGTTCTTCAATGATGGTTTGTCTGTAACTCATCTAAATTTTGTTTCTTAATTTTTATTTATTTTTCATTGTTTATTAATGTTATTCTTTCATATATACAAAAATATTCTATATTTTAGGGTATGATTTTCTAGAGATTCATGTTATGATTCTAGATTTAATTTATTGATTGGATGCATGAGCCTCTAATAATATGATCATGGAGTAAAAATATCTAACTTAATTTCTTATTTGTTATCTAATGCTTGATTGATTGTATTTTTCGCATATAATTTATATAGTTTATCTTTTGACGTACGATTTATATTTTCTTTAAATAGGGATTTGGATTATAATTCTGAATATATAGTATTGGTGAATATATTAGGTTATGATAATGAATATATTAGGTTATGATAATGAATATATGGATGAAAAGATCATGAGAATGATTTTAATGTTTATACAACACAAATAGAAAACTAAACATGAATATGAAACCATAATCAATTATTTTCTTACTCTCAAATAAAAATCACTCTTGATCATTACAATTTAACATCAAATTATCCTTGTGTACTCAGCCTCAAACTTATAGAGACTATATTACTTGGCGATTCTCTTGCATTTGGGGGCATACGATTTTTATATGATCAAATTTTTGGCACCATTATCTGGGAATGGTTTCATAGTATTTTTGCACTTTGATTTTGTCTACGGTGTAAGAGTTCAAGACTTAGTTATTTTTATTTTATGTAACAATTGGCATTAAGATTTTGCAAATAGATTATTTAGGACTTCTTTAGAGACTTTATTCCATGGTCTTCTCAACACTCCATCTCTTTTACTTTCACATTCTCAAATTTAAAACATCAAAACATATAATGCAAGTGAATATGGAGGCAATGGACATTCAATTTGAGAATATTTACATTTTGATAAGACCAACTATCCATCGTTCATAATCTTTTTGATCAACAATAACCACTTTGAGATTAAATTTAGGATACTTCAGCTACTAGATAAGTTTCATGGATTAGAGAATGAGAGCGCTTGCTAACACTTTTGAGAGTTCGGGGAAGCTTACACAACCATAAAGCTACAAAATATTTCTACTTAATAAATAAAAGTCAAATTATTTTCTCTCTCTAAAAGATCGAGGAAAAATTGGCAACATTTTATACATCCTGATTCTATTATCCGATGTGATGAGATGTAAAAGAAATTCCTAAGAAAATTCTTTTTGGCACACTGAAAGCGAAGACAAATCATGACATTTCAGTAGAAAGAGAATGAGTTTTTTTTTTTTTCAAATACTGCAAAAAATTTAAAGAACCAATTATATTGGCTTGTGAAACAAAATATAGAAAGAGTTCCAAAGGAAATTCTTTCTAGCACACTGAACTAACTACATGCAAAGAAAAATCGTAAATTTTTGATAGAAAAAGAAAGAGTCTTTCTTCGAGTATTGAAAAAGACTTAAAAAATTTTCTGCTATATAACCTACATTATGCATAAAAATATAAAGAACTATCAATACATTCTATCAAGGTCTAATTTAACATCTCAATAATTTGTAAACGCCATGTGCAATTGAGACTTTTAAGGAAGGATGCAGATAAAATATGAGATTACTTGGACATGCTTACTAAAAATTTCCAAGAATGAAAAATAGAGGATGCATTTGAGAGATTAACTGAAAACAACCACAATATCTTAAGGTGAGGTCTCTCATCTCGATAAAATATATAATATTAAGATTCAATTGACCTACCTTACTAAGATGATTGAAGATATGATGCCCACCAAGTTTGAATCTATTAGAACTATGGAGCATATAGAGAGTGTGTACAAAAGGTGCGATTTGAAAGGACATGCTTCTCTCAATTGTCTAATTGTACCTGCCTTTAGGGAAGCTCTTCACGAGCATAATAATGCCCTTTATACTATTTCCCAATCATATTAGAAACACGTAATCTAGTTTGGAGGAATTATACAATTTTTTGGTGGAAGCCAATAGCTCCTCACTAGTTTCTTATGTCATCAAATGCATCTAGCCTCCTTTAACCCAGCAGCTCTCTGCACTATCATCCCAAATTAGGAATCTTGAAGAAAATATGAATAAGTTATGCAATCTTAATAGCAGATACTTCAAATATTACAAGTGCAAAATCAATTCTTTTAGAATCAATAACAAATTAGTAGTCAGAATGCTGCTAAGTTTACTAAGATCTAGGCTCAGTTATGTAACCTCACCTTTGTGTGCGAATATAGGATACATATACGCTTCCATTGTAATTAGAACCATGCAGCTAAGGGGTAATGCACCGTTTCCACATACAGATCCGGAAACAGAGAGAGCTAGTGGCAAACACGTGCTAAAAGTAAAATCTAAGTGTACTATGCTATAATACATATATAGTACAATATAGGCATTAAAGAATGAATTAAGATAGGAAATAACTAATTTGCTAAACAAGTCATATAAAAATATGAGACTATATTTTCATTAATACAACTAAAAGATACATAACATGGTCTATGTAGCACTTGGTAACAATAATGTTACAACTTGATATATAATAGTTGCGAGTATGTATAAATATAAAAGAAAATGCAAGTCTATAGCTAATAATATATAAAATGTAGTCTTGAAACTACAAAAGAATGGTTGACTAATAAAATCGCGCATCTACCGCTGGACCTCTACCTAGACTAGAAAATATAGATTAGTGATAGATCGAGTCAATATTAGCTGAGAGTGTATAAGTATACTTAGGGATCAGAACCTAAGTAAGAAGGAAACGAAATAGGATCATACACAGCGAATATGAATAAGTATTCTAGGATGAATATGAAATTCTCTATGATGCATGAACAATTACCTTGTAACAAGAACATGTAAAGTGAACAGTAAATACAATATTAGTTTGTTCAATAATAAAGAAAAGAATGGCATGAAATAAATGTAAGCATGGATCGCACAGTAGTATAAAAATATAGGGTCTAAACTAAGCAAGTATATCTCAATTGATTCGAGATGGCCCCCTTGGGATTGCTCACCTCGACTCATAGTCTTACGAAGATATGTTAATCCCACGTGCTTCTAAATTATTTATTTATTACTGATGTCATTTGGAACAAAATGGTGGAAGAATTCATTTATTCTAGAAATATATATGTATCTCCAATTTCACAGTCAGTAATATAGACGGAATAGATCAACGACTATATGGACCAGAATAGGTCAATGACTAGCTAAAATAGGTCAACAACATAGCTAGAGTGGGTTAACGGTATAGTTGGACTAGGCCAATAGCTAGTGAAAATAACATGTCATAGCTATGAGGCTTAAAGTTGTTATTTAGGTGGCCAAGAACATGATTGGGTAGTCCTAAACTCCCACAATCTGTGTACGATCCACCATTCTTTTTTCCATATCCAAAATACAATTAATCACTTAGCTACTCATCAATGATAAATAAGGCATCATAACAAGACTTCCTATCATGATGGTGCAGAAATCAGGTCTAGGTATATAACATGTAGCAAGAAAGCAATAATTTAAGAATATAGATTAATAACAAGTAAATAAGTGACATACCCTGGATATGACAAATAAGGTATGGTACTAGTCATGAAGAGTAGTAATAATTAGATCATGAAATAACTAAGCAAATATAAGGAGTATGAATCAAATAATGAAAGTAACTTAGAACTTGATATATTAAGCAAACAAAGCAAATCACTATTGTCGATGTTAGGTTATTTGGCGAATATGAGAAACGAATTTAAATAGTGTTATGTGTATGATACGGTGTGCACATATTTCACTAGATATGACCAAGAGGCAGTAAGTATGAACATAATCACATATATGTACATACGATATCATGAACATGGTAACACTACAATATTGTGTAAAAGGTATCGTAAACATGTATGTGAATATATATGTATGCACATGTCTAGGGTAACAAGCATAAATGCATGCACATAGTTAGAATATATATCGTGTGCGTGGTTGCATGTACATGGTTAGGATATCAAGTAAGTAGGCGTGCACATGGTTAGCACATGTATGCATGAACATAGCTAGAGTATCGAACATGAATAAGAGCATATATATATATATATATATATATATATATATATATATATATATATATATATACACACACACACACAAATATACATGTGCACAAGCGAGGATGGCCAAGCTATGGTTGTGCTTGGCCAAGGTAAGTTATTTTGGACAATAGGACCGATGAATTTTCATGCCCGATATGACACAAATAACAATTAAATTAAAAAATATTATCTAGGAGGTAAGTTGTAGACCATGAAATCAACTTTCAAATAATAAGGATGAGCACAATCGAAGTTTGCATGGAAAATTAATGATCGGCATTTTGATGGTTACTGAATATAGGGCTCGGCTAGAATATTGGTTCCTCTAATGCAAAGGATAATATCTTCGGGGCCCGGGTGGAATATTGGTTCGTCTAATGCAAAGAATAATATCTTCCAGATTATTTTTGATTAGAATAAAAAAAATTCAATAGAACTATTTTAAATAATGTTATAATGTTATGAATTATCTTTCCAACAAATTCTAAATGAGCTCAAATTGAGTTAATACAGGAGATATAGTCATTTTGTAAACCTATATTGCTACTGAAATGAAAAAACCTATTATCACAAGATAGTAATTTTCAGATAATATTAAATAGAAATAACAGTTAAAATAGAAAGTAGTTTCTAAACAAAGTTATATATTATCTTTTAACCATCTTTCTAATCGAATACAAAATGAGCTAATCGGTGTTCTAGATTAAAAGCTATGACTATTTTACTAAGGATATATTGTTGAATTGCCAGAGCTAGTTACACTAGATATAATAACTTTCAGGTTGTTATTTACAGGAAAACAACTAAATTTGGTGATTTTTAAATAAAATTGTAGTTCAATAAATGATCTTTCTAATGTATCATAAAACTGTTCAAAGGGATATCATATGAGGAAGATGAGGTGTTCTTGTATAGGCTCCCGTAATGGACTGAAACATAGAAACACACACACAGGATTACTGTATATGAGCCAGCCAACACATGTAACTTACATGAGTCAACAATAAAAAAATAGTGATCCCATTATTTTTCTTTAATTTCTTTCAGGATCATGATATCTACTTCCTTAGCTTTAATAGGAACAAATTCATAGGTTTTGAAGTTCATTTATTATTTTACCAAGTGAATAAAAAATAATATATTCACGAAAATCATTAACTTTTTTATCTACTTGATGGAGACCAAATTAAAACTAAAACCCAAGAAATTGGGTATAAGTGAACCCTAGAGGGTCGAGATCATAATCCAAATGAAAATTTATAAAAAAATATATTAGAGATAGCGGACATTGACTGCAACTTAGACAACTTGCTTAAGTCAATGGCTCTTTCCATTATTCTAATATATGTCCACGTGTGCATGTGCTGTGCATTTGCGTGTGCTGGTACTTGTGTGTGGAATGGTGTAATTAAGGTGTTTTCATAAGGATTTGTTTATGGGGGCATCTTTAAATTTCAATATACAGGATGTATAAAGACGAATCAAAGCATTAGTTGTGATCTCCATATTTTATAACGACCTCAAATCACACGCTAGTGGGTCCATATGGAAAGTGATCAAGAGGTCGTAACTGTATTCCATATATTAATAAATTGATTTTGTTGAGATCGTAATCTTCCACGATTCTCATTAGTTGTACATTATTATAAAATAGTTTTCATCTTTATTTTATCACTGTTGGTTCGCGTAAAGTAGCATATTCGAGTCTAAGTGTAGGCGAGAAGTTTTATATTTTCTTTCCTAGGATTTTTACTTTCTTTTTAGATTCCTATTTTCATTTTTTTAGTTTTTAGGATTTTTTGCGTCTATTTATTTTTCACTAGGGATAGTTTTTAGGTTCTTTTGGAAAACAAAGAGATTTTTATTTTCCTTTTGGAAAAATACTTAAAAAGAATATAAAAATTTAAAAACTAAAAATAATATTTCTTCAAGAAATCAAGCTAATTTTAAATGAAAAAATAAATTTAGATTTGAGATTTAATAGAAAAGTAGATTTATAATACACTTAGAATTTTATGAAGAAAATTAAAATTTAAATAATTAAAACTACCAATGGTATTTTATAGGTAATTATACAATTATTCATTCACTTCACAATGTTTTATTAGGTTAAGAATGAAAATAATAATAATTGAGTACTCTTTTCTCTCTAAAAAAGAAAAAGAAAGAAAAAAAGGAAAAAAAGAATAAAGATGTGAAACTGGTATTAATGCAATGATTCTTTATTAATAAATAAATTTCTTATAATTACTAAATAGTAGGGTATGCATGCCTCACGAAGTATATGTAGTCACACGAACGACATTTTTAAGAAATTGAATATTATCCAAGTAATCGGATATTTGTGCATAAGCAAACGTATATATTCATATGAAAGATGAAATATTCACTGAGAAAAAAAACCAAAAAAGAGAAAAAGAAAAAAGGGAGGAAAAGATGAATTAAGTGTTAGAGTTTGAGTTCAAAACCAAAATAAACTATCACATTAGAGTTTGATTTCAAAACCGAAATAAACTATCACACATGCATGTAAATATATAGTAGCCAAAGAATTAATAATTTTTGGGTTTCGAAAGATAGAATTTATTTTTTTTAATGAACAGTGTATTTGATATGAAACTTAATTTGAAAATTTTATAATCTATATGAGTTCTTAATTTTGTAGAATAATAAGACTAATTGCTGAGAATACTAATTTTTTTTATTTATACATAATGTTTTATTAGTTAGTAATTTTTATTTTTATAGACTTTTGGTTAATTTTACATTTCTATTTATTTTTTAATCACTGTTCTTTATGAATTTTGTGGGTATATTCACTGTAAACTCTCATGAGATATAACTCGTCTACTAGTGTAATCTAGGATTTTAACAGCTTATTGCACGTACTAAACGTAGCCATAATTTCTACGAAAGTGAGTTAAGATTTTACTTTTTAGTTTTTTAGGTTTAAATTTTACTTGAGGACTAGCAAAATATAGGTGTTAGGATGTGATGAGTGTCATATTTTACAAATTTCATACTACATTTTAGTTATTTTTATACATAAATAATTGCTACTCGGGCATATTTATTGTGTTTTTATAGGTCATAAAAGACTTTCAAAGAAGCAAACAAAAAGGAGAAAACTTATCAAATATATGAGCAAATAAAGTCAATTTTGGTAAAAACAGAAATTTATATGTAGCAGCATTAATTTCAAGAGCATTGTGGTAAAGATAAAACTTGAACTGGAAAAAAATATGTGGGAAAATTTTTTAGAGCTCTAAATTATCTTTGAAACGACATCAAGAATAGTTCATTTCAGTTCATTTGCAAAAATTATGACCATTTTACTAAAGTACTGCAGAATGGAAGATTCAGTCTAGAGGGCTAGGGTTTGCTGAAATTAATTTAAGGCTCTGGGTCTGAAAAATAGCATTTTAATTTATTTAATCATAACTATTTGTTTCTAATGACTATTGATTGGGTTAGGATATATATTTTGATATTAGTTTATATTGGATTAGAATTACATCTTTTATAGTAGAGTTCAAGTTGAATTCGGATTATACTCAAGTTATAATATCCCATAAATCCTAGTAAATTAAAATGGTTTTCCATATTTTTGGTAATTAATAAATTGGGGGTTGAATTCTAGAAAGCGACGGCTTGCCATACCAGACCTCGATGAAGTTCTATCCTCTATTCTTCAAGTTCTTATAGATAATTAATTTATTGTACTTATTAGTTAGATTTATTTGTTTTCTAGATTAGAGTTTTATTTCCTTTCTAGGAAAAATTAGATTTTTATTGCATATCATGAATAATTTTAATTGTTAGTATCATTCGTAGTGCATTAGCCTTGGAATATAGATGAAATTAGGTTAACAATTTTAACATGAGATTTTGTTAACATCTTCCCATTAGAAGTAAAGATAAAATTTTTCTACAAATAAAATGAAGAGATTAACTCATAGATATAATACATTTGATAGATTATGCTTAAATTTATTTTTTGATAATGTATGCATAGATTAGAGTTTGGAATTTATTTCTTGACTTTTATTTATAAGATTATCCATAGATACAATTTGTTTTTAAGATAGCAGTCACTTTTGCTGGTTTACGTTTGAATGACATTTGATAAATCATGCTTAGGAATACTTAATTTAAAAACAAATTTAAAAGATCAACTTTATCTTAATTATGCATATTAAGAAATAGAAAGAAGAAAGAAAATTTATTGTTAAGATGTTAGTCTAATGAATTTGTCATCTTAAGCTAACTTTAGGAAATAAAAACAACCATTTATTAAATTAGAACTTCATAGTTAACTCGAACGCTGCTGTCGGAGATCGATGGTGTTTCTTACTTGAGTTTTATAAGTTAATGGTATGTGTTGAGTGTGAAGGATATTGAATTACAGGAACATGGACTCCAAAAGGACTAGAGGAGTAACAGGGATCAGCTGTAAAAAGCAAGGAGCCAAATCCCCTAAATTTACTACTAATTAGCTGTGTTTGCCGCCAATCAGCTGCGTGGATAAGCCTGCCTCTACTAATTTTGTTTTCCTATTTCTAGTAATGATTCCTTGATTCCTCTAAAAGAACATCTCAAGCTTTTATTTTTTCTTTTCCATCTCTTTCCCTCTATAAATGTCTTCAAAAAATATAGGAAAATAAATATGTTTCGAAATAAATTTTCTATATTTTGATGCCATCACTATTATGCTTTGTACGATGATTATCATCAGTGACCATGGATGGAAACTTCATTAGAACTAGGTCGTGAACAAATTCACACAATATTTCATTAATCTATGAGCATTTCCTATACACTAAATAACAATTTTAGATGGATGAATTATTCTAATTTTATATGCAATTAAGAATCATATCAAGAGATCCTTCCATCTAAACCTTTCTTCGTAGCCCAATCATGGCTATATTCAATCATGAGCAAGAGATCCATTTGAACACGTGATGTGATATATTTACTGCAAGCGCACAGTATCGTTGTAGCACTGTGCAGATCGTCCCACAGGGATCTAAAGTATTTTTGTGTTCCTTACTCTTTTCTTAGTCTAACGGACTAACCAAAAATTCTAGTTTGAACTTGAATTAATCTGAATAGCCTAGGATCTAGAATCCACTAATTTCCAACCATGTTCTTACTTCTATTATTTTCTTCTATCATAAAAATTCGATTTTTTTAGTTTAATTTTTACTTAAAGTGCCCTAAGTATGAGCTATCAAGTGTTGTGCAAGTATAACTCATCAAAAATACTACTTCTTATAAAAACAAACTAAATCTTTTAGATAATTCAAAGAAAAAGATAAAACCAACAATCCTAAACCCTAACTAAGCATAAGCTATAAAGAAACCTAATTCAAGTATAACCTATCAAAGTCCTAATCTTCGAGTTCTTGTATTTTAATCTTTTTATTGAAAAATCATGTCTTTATTAATTTTATTTAAGAAGAAAATACTAGAGAGCAATTATATGGTGGATCTTAGCTTCATCTACATCCTAGAGCTAAACTAATTAGCTACTCATATTTTTACTAAGTAAGATCAAATTTTTATTCATGAATATGATAAACCCTAATCTAGAAAGCAGTAAAACCTAAACTAGAAAGTGATTAAATCTATCTAGAAAGTAAGTAAAAAAAAATTTCAGAATAATGATTTACCTCTGGAATACGGTGTTGTGGGCGCCACCCCCTCAGCAAAAACCCTAATTTTTATTGATTTAAAAACGAGTACAAAAGTTCAAAATCTTTTCTTTCAAAATATAAGGATACGGCCAATATATAGGCCTCGGAAATCAAAGCCTAATTCTAGCAGAACTGCAAAGCAACAAAATTACAGTGAAGCCCTCGAAGAAATTTCCTCTGGAATAGACTGTGTGGCCTCTATTTGGCGGGTAAAACCGCCATTTGGCTGCTCAAGTGGAGTATCTTGCTCTGGATTTTCTTCTGAGTGAGTCTCTTGTCTTGTATTCTTGATTTTCTTGACTGTATTTGACTTTGACTCCCTACAGTAATTTAATCTTGTAGTCTTGCCCACTTTAGCAACTTTTCAGACTTTGATTTCCTACTCCAACTCTGATTTCTTACCATCTCCTTGTATAAATCAGATTCCCTAAAAAACAAACTAAAAATAGCAAGTAATATTATTTATATACAAAAAATAGGTAATATGAAGGCTACAAATATACAATATATGACATTCATCACACCCCATACCTATCTTTTTCTAGTCCTCGAGCAAAACCTAAACCTAAAAAGAGAAAAGAAAAATCCTAACTCACTTTCGTAGGAATCACGATTATACTTAGCACGTGCAACAAGCCTTTAAACCCCTAGGTTACCCTAGTGGACGAGTTGTGTCTTGTGAAATTTGCAGTAAATATACCCACAAAATTCAAGAAGAAAATAGATTAAGGAATAAAGAAAAGAAAAATAAGGATAACCGAAAATCAAGAAAAATAAAAATTTTATACAAAAGAAAGAAATTTTTTTATAATATTTTCATCAATTAATCTCACTAATATATAAACTCAAGAACGCATTTAGATTATCAATTTTCAAATTGAGCATCATATCAGATACACTAATCATTTTAATCAAAAATTTAAATCATATCTTTCAATACCTACTAACAGATAATTCATTGGCTCTTATGCATCTACGTGCACGTGTGATAGTCTACTTCGGTTTTGGACTCCAACTCTAACTCATGATTCATCTCCTCTCTCATAACAAATTTTTTTTCTTTTTTTTATTTTTTAAAGAATATTTCACCTTTTATGCGAATATTCACGCTTACTTAGGCACAAAATACCCGATTACTTAGTTCATGCTCTTTTTTTTTCTTTTTTTGAGAATATTTTACCTTTCATGTGAATATTCAAGCTTACTTAGGCGCAAAATACCCGATTACTTGGGTCATACTCTTTATTCACTCTCGAGACTATTGTCTTAATACCAGGCGCACTCCATTATTTTATCACTCTTTTTTTCTTCTTTTTTTGTTTAGAGAGAGAAGACTTACTCAATCGTTATCATCTTTGTCCTTAACTTAATAAACTATTGTGAAGTAAAAAATAGATGTATACTTGCCTCAAAACTACTGTTAGCGATATTTATTTTTCAGATTTTAATCTTTTTTCATAAAATTCAAAGTGTATCATCCAATTTACTCTCATATCCAATTTCAAATCTAAATTTGTTCCTTTATCTGTAATTAGTTTGATCTATTGATGAAAATATTTTTTTTATTTTTTTGTGTTTTTTAGTTTTTTTCATTTTTTTAGTTTTTTTCATTCATTTTTTTTTGTTGGTTACCCTAAAAACTATCTAAAGTGTAAAATAAAGAAATCCAAAAACCTAAAAATAAAAATAAAAGTAAAATCCTAAAAGTCCTAAAAAAATAAAAATCTCCTAATACACTCCCCCACACCTAAACTTGTGTATGCCCTCATACACAAATCATTGGTTCCGTCCTCTTTCCTTTCTACTAGACTCACCAGGTGCAGGACGTGTTCGTATCGTAGAAGACTCACCCCTATCAATTTGTTTCAACCGGCGCCAAATTTGTCCAAGACCTTGCCAGACTACATTGATTTGCTCAGTGGGATCAGCTGACAAGTTTTGGTCAAAGAAGGCATTATCCTCCTCCTCTTGTATCAAGTCAGTGGTATATATATTCTCGTTATCAGCATGTCTGTTCCAATCTTCTGGAACAGCAGCATGATATGTCACTGAAATATGTTCGGTAGCGATAAACACGCGTGAGGGTGCGTATGCGTCAAATTCGTCACTAGACATAAACTTGTGACACAACTGTGTAATTAAACACGGCAGAGGCAAACTAGTCCTAGACCACATCTTAGCATCATTAATAGTGTCGAGCTATCTGTGTGCACATACAGAAGTGAGTATCTTGACGCATAATACAATCAACAACATAAAGTGGGCGTATGAAAAGATGACATATGTGTAATGCCCATAACATTAGTATTGACCCAGCAGCAGGTTGCGTGAATATTGCGATAGAGTGTCTTACTGCTGATCCCTTTATCACGTATTATTTTGCAGTTTGGGCCCATCCGTGTAAGATAATCCTCAATCCTACTTGGAGTGTGAGTCCCCATGTGAAGGAGGATACCAGTAGAATCCGAGATGGCCGCTGCATGCACTTCGTATATTTGGCCGCGCCAATGGAGGTTTATGGTTTTGCAATCGTCCGAAATATCGGATTTTGCAAAACTCATATAAAATTCCTCCACTAACTCTAGGATAGAGAATGCATTAGGAGTATAAATGAAATAATTCCAACCCAGAGTTTCAATCGCAGCAGCGAAATAAACACTAAATGCCGCAAAAAATTTCACCGAAAAGCTTCTCACAAGCAAACTAGCCATTTTCTCTTAATTATAATCACACAAAATATTTCTAATAAATCCAGTAAATAGAGAGAAGGTAGAAATTACCTTCCCTGAAGTTTCAGAGGGAATTTCCAAAATTTGGCCGCCAAATAGCTGTAAAAGCCGCTAATCAGCGACCCCTGTTGGTCCGATGGCCGAAAGCTTGGAGCCTGGGGAGGAGGTTTCTATTTCTAATGTTTTGATTACCCTGGGAAGAGAAAACGCTGGAGATTCTGCACTATCCTACAAGTAGAGAAGCAATAAAAAAACAAAGGAAGAAAATGGGGTAAAGGGGGAGGCAACTAGGTTTTGGAAGAGGGGATTTGGGGAAGAAGAGGGTTGCTTGGGTTTATATAGGGGTAAAAAATTACAATCAACTCCTCATCTTTCCCTCATTTTGCTGTTGAACCCTGCATCATGTTAGTACATAATATACATGCTATTGTACAAATAACTACATGCCTTTACGCATAGATCGGATAATGAAATGTCACGACCTCCACATTATTGCTCACTCGAGATTCTAAAAATAGTTTTAATCGGTGACCGTTTACTTTGAATAAACTACCATTTTTAGGATCCTCGAGATCAATTGCACCGTGATGGTGCACCTTCCGTACTATGTACAGTCCATTTCATCTTGACCTCAATTTTCCTGGGAATAAATGTAGCCTCGAATTATATAAGAGAACTTTTTGTTTAGGTGTAAATGACTTGCGAATGATCGCTTTATCATGAAACACTTTAGTTTTCTCTTTATAAATCTTAGCACTATCATATGCATCCCGTCTAATCTCATCAAGCTCATTCAGTTGTAGTTTCCGCTGCTTGCCAGCTTTTTCGAGCTCAAAATTTAGAAATTTGATTGTCCATAAAGCCTTATCCTCAAGCTCCACCAGTAAGTGACACGCTTTTTCAAATATCAAACGATATGGAGACATGCATAGATTAGTCTTGTAAGCGGTACGGTAGACTCATAATGCATCCGCTAGTTTACAAGACCAATCTTTTCTATTGTGATTTACTGTCTTCTCCAAAATCAGTTTGATTTGGCAATTGGAAACTTCCACTTGCCCACTAGTTTGCGGATGATACGGTGTAGCTAATTTGTGGGTAATGAAATATTTCCGCATAAGCGCCTCAAATGACCGGTTGGTAAAATGGATACTGTTATCGCTAATAATAGCTCGAGGAATGCCAAATCGAGAAAAGATATTCTCTTTCAAGAACTGACAACAATTTGTTGTCATTCGATTTTGCGGCTATTGCCTCTACCTATTTGGAAATATAATCAACAACGACTAATATATATTGGTTTCCAAACGAGTTGGATGATGGTCCCATGAAATCTATATCCCATACGTCAAATATTTAGACCTCAAGGATAGGTTGCAGAGGCATCATATTGCGCCGTGAAATTTTGCCTACGAATTGGCATCGTGTGCATACTTTGTAATATTCCACGGCGTCTTTGAAATGAGTTGGCCAATAGAAACCACTCTGCAATACCTTTTCAGCCATTTTCCTGGGACCAAAGTGTCCTCCACAAGCTAAATCATGACAAAAAGAGAGGACACTTTGTATCTCATCGTTAGGTATGCATTGACGTATGATCTGGTCTGGACAATATTTGAACAGATATGGTTCATCCTAGTAAAAGAATTTTACTTGGGACAAGAATCTATATCGATCTTGCTTGGACCAATGGGATGGAATCTCCTTAGTCACAAGATAGTTTACAATGTCAGCAAACCATGGCTCGCGCATCAATGCAAACAGTTGCTCATCAAGAAATGATTAGTTTATGGGGCACGAATTAGTTGGAGCATTGGGCAGACGAGACAAGTGATCAGCTACTGAATTATCAGCGCCTTTCTTATCTAATATCTCAAGATCAAACTCTTGTAGCAAGAGGATCCAGCGAATGAGCTGTGCTTTTGCATCTTTCTTGGTTAGCAAATATTTCAAAGCAGCATGATCAGTATAAACTATAATCCGTGATCCAATCAAGTAGGAACGAAACTTTTCAAGTGCAAAGACGATTGCCAAAAGCTCTTTCTCTGTGGTAGAGCAATTCAACTGGGTGTCATTGAGTGTCCTAATTGCATAGTAAATCATATGTGGCTGCTTTTAATACGTTGTCCAAGGACGACATCGACAGCGTATTCGGATGCATCACACATAAGCTCAAAGGGTAAGCTCCAGTCTGGCGCATGAATATAGGAGTGGTGGTAAGCGCCTTCTTGAGCTGCTCAAATGCTCTTAGACAATCAGGTGTGAAATTGAATGGTACTTTCTTGGCTAGTAAATGCAAAGGCCTAGCAATTTTGCTAAAGTCATTGATGAATCTTCTATAAAAACCAGCATGACCAAGGAAGGATCATATATCTTTCACTAATCGCGGCGGTGCAAGATTAATGATGAGGTCTACCTTGGCTTTGTCAACCTCGATACCATTCTTCGAGATGACATGCCCTAGCACTATGCCATTTTTGACCATAAAATGGCATTTTTCCCAATTGAGTGTCAAATGCTTCTCATGACAACGTGTGTGTCAAATGCTTCTCATGACAACGTGTGACTAACTCTAAATAATGTAGACACTCTTGGAATGAATCTCCGAAGATAGAAAAATCATCCATGAAAATTTCAAGAAATCGTTCAACCATGTCAGAGAAAATACTTACCATGCACCTTTGGAACGTGGCAAGTGCATTGCATAATCCAAAGGGCATGCGTCTGTATGCAAAAGTGCCGAATGGACATGTGAACGTAGTCTTTTCTTGATCCTCCAGAGCGATGGGAATTTGGTTGTAGCCAGTGTATCTATCTAGGAAACAATAGAACTCATGTCCGGCCAACCGTTCCAACATTTGATCAATGAATGGTAACGGGAAATGGTCTTTCCTAGTTGCAGCATTAAGCTTCCTATAATCAATGCAGACTCACCATCCCGTCTGCAAACGCATCGAGATAAGCTTATTTGTATCGTTCTTGACTACAGTGATTCCTGACTTCTTAGGCACTACTTGAACTGGACTTACATGCGCTATCAGAGATACGATAGATGATCCCATTGTCAAGACACTTAAAAATATCCTTCCTCACAGCTTCTTTCATTACCGGATTCAACCTACGCTGAGGATCTCTTGTAGGTCATGCATTGTCTAGTAAATGAATTCTATGCTGCACTATAGAAGGACTTATCCCCTTAATATCGGCCATACTCGAGCCTATGGCTTCCCTATGTGCTTTCAACAATGATATGAGTGCTTCCTCCTGAGCGTCAGTCAATTCTGCAGAGATAATGACAGGTAGTGTGCCGTGTTCACCCAAGAAAGCGTACTTGAGATGACTCGGAAGGGTCTTCATCTCAAACTCAGGTGGACACTCAATAGATGGTTGTAACTGAACTCGTGGTTCAGTCATCAATGCCTCAGGTAGAAGTTCCCATTGAGTGGAAGACACGTAATTAGATGACTCATCGAGCGTCTCCAAGAATACACTCTCATCAACTAAACCATTCAGCTCATCAAAGAGTTTCTCCTCCTGGTGGTCACTGGAAAACCCTTGGATCATATTCACTTCTAGGGGCTCGTCATGTGGCTCACTTGGTTGGTGCCCTGATTGAATATATTCAAGTCAAGTATCATATTTCCAAAAAAAGTCTCATCGATCTACTCCGGCAATTAATAACAGCATTAGAAATGACCAAGAATGGACGTCCCAAAATAACTGGGATACAATGGTGTGGATTCACCATAGGTTGAGTCTCGAGGACTATGAAATCAACTGGGAAGATAAACTCCGCAATCTTAATCAAGACATCCTCAATCTCTCCCATAGGTGTCTTCACAGATCTATCAGCTAGCTGTAATGGAATCCTTGTAGGTCTCAACTCTCCTAGTCCTAACTGCTGGTACACTGAATAAGGAAGCAAGTTGACACTTGCTCCTAAATCTAGTAAAGCCCTTTCAATCATTGTAGTCCCTATAGTGCAGGAGACAGTAGGACTTCCAGGGTCTTTATACTTTACGGGTGCTGACTGAGAGAGGATGCTAGATATGTTAGCAGCTAGGAAGACTTTCTTTGGAATATTGGTTGTTCTCTTCTTTGTGCATAAATCCTTTAAGAATTTTGCATAAGCAGGTACTTGTTGGATTGTATCAAGAAGAGAAATATTAACCTTAACTTGTTTGAATAATTCAAGGATGAGCTCCACCTGAGGAGAATTTTTCTTCAATCGATTTGGATAGGGAGCCATTGGCTTATAAGTATGGTCAATAGGAGGATCAGAATTAGAAGGATCAGATTCTTCTGTCGTGCTAGTGGGTAGATTGTGGGATGATGATAATGATGAATCATGAGGTGAAGATAGAATCGTAGTATCAGGGAGTGTAGCTTGCCGTGCAATCGGAGTGGAATCAGGTAGCATGGCTACGTGATTGTCAACCAGTTTGCCAGATTGAAGTGTGTGAATGGCATTAATTTGGTTGACATGTGACTGATTCAAATTTGATGAACTGGCATTAGGATTTGTTATGGATTGACTTGGAAAAGTGCCCATGTCACGTTCACTCATTTGATTTGATAGTTGTCCAACCTGCTGCTCTACATTCTTAATAGATTGAGAGTCACGAGCAGGTGCTGATCTGTTTTTTGAATAAAATCAGTTGAATCTTTCATAAGATTCTGCATGCATGTGTCAAGGTTGGACTGAGACTTGAGAAGATTTTCAACATTCTTCTCAAGTGATTGAAGTTGCTTTTCTTGATCATTATTAGACCCCTATTGTGGATATGAGTGGTTTTGTATAGGTGGTCTATTCTGGTTGTTCTCATGGTTTGAAGTATTTGGGTGTTGATAAGCACTCATATTTGGTCTTGGGAACTGACCAGCAGCTGGAGGCTGCATGTTAGAGTTCGAGGCTCCCTGATATTGCCCTTGACCCCATAAGAGATTTGGATGGTTCCTCCAATCAGGATTGTATGTCGGAGCATATAGATTATTAACGGGTCTTTGATACATGGCGTTAGCCTGCTCAAGTGTGGGACCCATAGGATTTACTAACAATGGACACTCCTTCATAACATGATTGGGAGTTCTGCAATTAAAGCATGTGGGACTTTGAATTTGATTCACTTGACCCACTGATGGAGTACTAGGAGTCTCCAGTACCTCAATTCTTCTTATAAGTGCTGCAATCTTAGCTTTGGCAGTTATAGAGCTGTCGACGCTATGGATCCCACCCTTATGAGCAGAAGTTGATATACTGGGCTTCTCAGTGGGACTCTCCCACTGCATAGTCTTCCATGATAAGTTCTCAAGAAAGTCTCATGTTTCATCTTTGTTTTTTCTCATAAACTCCCCTTGACACATGGATTCCAGAAGAGTTTTGGATGTGTAATCAAGTCCTTCATATATAATTTGACACAACCTCCACTTTTCTATAGCATGGTGGGGGCACTGAGCTAATAAATCCTTGAACCGTTCTAAGTATTTCCAGAAAGGTTCTCTCGGCACTTGACGAAATTGATTAATTTGATTTCGAATTTTTGCCGTCTTGTGCGTAGGATAATACTTCTTGAGAAACACTGTAAAGAATTCATCCCAAGTAGTGATTGAATCAGTAGGCATACTGTACAACCACTTCTTGGCATTATTCTTAAGTGCAAAAGGGATGAAGCAGAGCTTAATTGCATCCTCTGATAAATTTTGCAGTTTAATCATTATGCATACTTCTTGAAATTCACTGATAAAGAGATATACATCTCTGAATCAGAATTAGTGAATTTAGGAAGCATACTAATGTACTGCGGTTTCAATTCATAGTGATTACCAGCTGCGTATGGAAGTTTGATGCATGATGGTAATGATGTGCACAACAGGTAACATCGATCCTGAAGGATCGGGATCGGCTAGTCTATTTTGTCTCCCATGAACAAATCTGATCTTACAAGTCGACCAAATTGATCACAGGTCTAATGTGGCATGAACCAGTGACTGTGAGTGTATGCGTGGACTTCCTAAACTAATGCTAGAAGTGGGGTTGGTGGAGAGATAAAACGGTGGAATAGATATGATCAAATAAAAATGTGATTTCTACTGTTCCTAATTTTTTTATAGAACCAGGAAACAAAACTACAGAACCAGAGAATTTGGGCTCAGAACGTACATTATGAGCCGCTAAATAGTGGTTATAGCCGCCAAATAGCAGCTACACCAGCGATTTTTGCTCTCTGATTTTTTCTGCTCGGTCCAGAGACTCTTTTGATCCTTTTGATTTTCCTGTATCTGTAATTACTTTTTCTTGCACACTCAATACACACTGTTAACCCATAAAACGTTAGAAAAAAGCAAGAAAAACACCGTCGATCCACGGTAACGGCGCCAAAAATTTGATGTGATATATTTACTGCAAGCGCACAGTATCGTTGTAGCGCTGTACAGGTCGTCGTACAAAGATCTAAAGTGTTTTTGTGTTCTTTACTCTTTCCTTAATCTAACGGACTAACCAAAAATTCTAGTTTGAACTTGAATTAATCTAAATAGCCTAGGATCTAGAATCCACTAATTTACAACCATGGTCTTATTTCTATTATTTTCTTCTATCATAAAAATTTGATCTTTTTAGTTTAATTTTTACTTAAAGTGCCCTAAGTATGAGCTATCAAGTGTTGTGCAAGTATAACTCATGAAAGATGCTACTTCATATAAAAGCAAACTAAATCTTTTAGATAATTCAAAGAAAAAGATAAAACCAACAACCCCAAACCCTAACTAAGCATAGGCTATCAAGAAACCTAATTCAAGTATAATCTATCAAAATCCTAATCTTCGAGTTCTTGTATTTTAATCTTTTTATTGAAAATCATGTCTTTATTAATTTTATTTTAGAAGAAAATACTAGAGAGCAAGTACATGGCGGATCTTAGCTTCATCTACATTCTAGAGCTAAACTAATTAGCTACTCATATTTTTACTAAGCAAGATCAAATTTTTATTCATTAATATGATAAATCCTAATCTAGAAAGCAGTAAAACCTAAACTAGAAAGCGATTAAATCTATCTAGAAAGCAAGTAAATAAATTTCAGAATAATGGTTTACTTCTGGAGTACGGTGTTGTGACCACCACCCCCTCAGCAAAACCCTAATTTTTATTGATTTAAAAACGAGTACAAAAGTTCAGAATCTTTTCTTTCAAAATACAAGGATACGGCCAATATGTAGGTCTCGGAAATCAAACCCTAATTCTAGCAAAACCGCAAAGCAACAAAATTACAATGAAGCCCTCGAAGAAATTTCCTCTGGAACAGACACTGTGTGGCCGCTATTAGGCGAGTAAAACTGCCATTTGGCGGCTCAAGTGGAGTATCTTGCTCTAGATTTTCTTCTGAGTGAGTCTCTTGTTTTGTATTATTGATTTTCTTGACTGTATTTGACTTTGACTCCCTGCAGTAATTTAATCTTGTAGTCTTACCCACTTTAGCAACTTTTCGAACTTTGATTTCCTACTCCAACTCTAATTTCATGCCATCTCCTTGTATAAATCAGATTCCCTAAAAAACACACTAAAAATACCAAGTAGCATTATTTATATACAAAAAATAGGTAATATGAAGGCTACAAATATACAATATATGACACTCATCAACACGATAGATAAAAGATTACAAAGATTAGAAATGAGGTATGCGTGTTATGAAAATTTAATTACAACCACTTCACAAATATCATAAAAATTGTTCTTGTAAATTTAATTACAATCACTTCACAAATATCCTAAAATTTGTTCACAGATCCGTCGTATCCACCTGCAAATTTTGCTCATTGTTTCGAGATGCAATCATTCGAGGGAAACATGAAAGTTTACAATCACGAGACTGAGGAATGAATAAGTAAAAGAGAAGAAGGCATGAAAATTTTTCTAAAATCATCCTCTCAAACATCATCTTATGTAGAAGATTTGATTATAAGTGAAAAGTGTAATAATTTTAGTTTATTTTGTATGCTTGTAATTCAGTTTTGGTGACTAATATAAGAAATGAATGATAAATTATTTTTATTGATCAAACTCACCATTTTAATATTTTTCTAGTGTTTTACGGTTATTTTTTAGGGTTCTATGTAGAATAAATCGAAAAATTAAAGCGTATCTCAAATGCTAGTTCAGACTAGCCAATTGACAAGCCTAACTGTTGACAGCCAACCTCTGGCTGTCAAAAGCCATCAACTATAACAGAAACCTTATAGTGGTTGTTGATGCAGCTTTTGGTACAATTTTGGATAACCATGATGGCTGAAATATTATTCAAAAATTTCTGATGTAAACAGTTTTTTTTTTTTGTTTAAATAAAACTCTTGTTAGGTTTTTGGGAGGCTTTAAATATTGATGTAACTCAGAATTTTGAGGCTATGAAAAATAGAGTTGATAATATTTGTTTTTAAAAGAGAGATTTTGAGAACAATTTTTTTTACTCTTTCATAGAAATTAATAAAAGAATCTCTATTATTTATATTGATTGTTATGATGAGTATGAGCAGTTAAATCTGTGTGTTGTTAGATGGTAACAAATCCTAGAGAATTTACTAGTATGTGTTTATTTGCTTATTATGCTTAATTATTTTGCGTAAAGTTGATATTTTTTTTTATTCTCTATTATCTTATTAGGATTTAAATATGTTTTTGAGTCTTCGATGATATATAATTTGATGATATATTCATTGTTTATTTTTTGATATACCATAAACTCTTTACGCATGGTGTTTGATTAGACTTTAAATGTTAATTTTTATTATTAATATGTTATGCTTAGATTAACTCAGAAAACATATAGGATTAATCAGGGGAACTAGCCAAATTATCAAGTTTGCAATTTTATTTGATTTTGTGCTTCAAATATATTTTTTCAGGTTGTAGGAAGACCATGTGATCTATGCAATTGAGATAAATAAGTATAAGTATATTCAGTAAATTATTCTATTGGGAATTAACTGATATGACGAACAATTTTTTCTAGATAATGAATAATCTTTCAATATATAGTTTAGTAATTAAAAATTTAAATTTTTCTATTTCATAATTTATTTCCTCAGTGCCTACTATAATAAAAAATTATTCTTGAGAGAATGATCGTAGTTTACCACCCATGTACTACTTGCCGATCTCTTGCACTTGCGACTGTACAATTTAGATCATAGATCAAACATTTCTCAAAATATCTTCTCATAATGAGCCTTTCGAAAATCAACCATCTAATTGATCTAACTCCAACTATTAATCATTTCTGTCTTTTCTTGAAATATATATGATTAAAAAAGAGTTAAATAATCTTGTGTATGATGAGTTCATACTTCAATATTGTGATCAACCTTCTTTAGTCTACTATGCAAATAATTATGGAGAAACAAATAATAAAGAATAAATATTGCTTGATAGTTAGTCTCACAATGCGCTTGCTAGTAGCATACTATCTTTTGGTTCTTTTATTGAAAATTATGAAAAAAATTTAACAAGAAGAATTTTTATTCCTTCATAATAACTTGACTAATGATAAGTTTGCTAGTACACAAATTTCTTTTGAGAATTTTGATTACCGATTTGAAGAAAATTTGTATGACAAGTCGTACACACTAGAAGAGCTGATGGAACTTGCCGTAAACCATGTTAAAGGGGAATATGAAGTCAAACATGAAGACCTTTTGCCATATTATCTTGCAGTCATTAAGATAGCTGATGGTTTCGATAGTTTCTATGTCAGTCATGTAAAGCGCCATCGGAATAGCTACGCGGATTCACTGGCTTCCTTAGCTGCTACACTGGCTTTGCCCAAACATGCCAAGAAGTAAATTACAGTAGGAAGCAGAGAATTATTCTATTTAAAGAATGAACTCAAAGAGGAATTGAGAAAGCAACAAGAAGATGAGATTTGTGTTTTCAAATCAAACCTAGAACCAAGAGATTGGCGATTCCCATATATAGATTACGTCCTTTACGGCATATTGCCTGAAGATCCCAAAGAGGCCAGGGCAATCCAAACAAGGACTATTCGATTCTATTACAACACTGAGCTTCAGACATTGTACAAGAACTCCTATGACGTGATTTTACTTCGTTGTCTTTCTAACCGAGAAGCCCAGGAAGTACTTGAAATAGTTCATGCTGGCATTTGGGAGCGCACCAACTAGGGCTAAAACTCTGGAACAGAATCCGAAGAATGGGTTATTACTGGCCTAAAATGATGATAGATGCGGTTAATTACGCCAAGAAGTGTAAAGCCTGCCAGATACATGCAGACTTCATACATCAAGCTCCAGAGTATCTCCATCCAATGGATATATAATGGCTGTTTGAGCAATGGGAAATGGACATTATCGGGCTAATTTCTCGCCATCAACGAGGGGACACCGGTTCATTCTAGTTATAACAGATTACTTCTCAAAATGGACGAAGCCATTTTCCTAACCAAAGTAAAGTCATCGGACGTGATCAAGTCCATTAAATACCATGTGCTCTACCGCTTTGGGGTACTCAAGAGAATCATTCATGACAACGGGTCTCAGTTCGTGAGTCAAGTATTTTTCAGATTCTGCAATAAATACAGGATCGAAGATGTAGCTTTCTCGTCGTATTACCCTACAGCCAATGGTCTTGTAGAAGCTTTCAACAATACTATAGTAAAACTCCTCAAAAAGTTTGTCCCATCTAATCAAAGAGATTGGGATGAAAAAACTCGGGGAATTCCTGTGGGCATATAGCACTACGGTCCGAACCCCCACCAACATCACACCCTTTTCTTTAGTGTATGGGTTAGAAGCGGTCTTACCTTTAGAAATCCAGATTCCATCATTACCAGTCACACTAACGACCAGAATGACACAAGAAGAACAACATCAACAAAGTCTTCAGGATTTAGAAGCCCTAGACGATAAACGATTGAAGCTCAACAAAGTATTGAACTATACCAGGCACGAATCTCCAAGACTTTTGACAGAAAGGCTAAGCGAAAAACTTTTAACAAGGGTGATCTGATCCTTTCAGTAAGAAGACTGATCATAACTAGCCAAAAGCCTAAAGGAAAGTTCCAGTCAAAATGGGAGGGGCCTTTTGTCATTGATGCTGTTTACTCCAATGGCGCATATCGGTTGGCAAAATCGAATGGTGATAAAATCATGATGCCAATTAACGGTAAGTTTTTAATAAAATATTATTCTTAGTTAAAAAAAAACTGCGGAACACCAATTGTAATGTAACTTAGAAAGTTCAACGCAAATGATAAACTTTGTAATCAGGGGATCATTAACCAAGGTTCGCAATTATGAACTAAAGATTCCGGATCGCGAATCAAAATATCCTTTTCTCGAAATTTTCCAAGTTAAAAAAATACCTCTAGCAAATCAAATTATCATTTTTTCCAAATTTACCAAGTTAAAAAATACCTCAGGCGAATCAAAATATCATTTTCTCCAAATTTGCCAAGTTAAAAAATACCTCTGGAAAATCAAAATATCCTTTTCTCCAAATTTGCCAAATTAGAAAATACCTCTTATGAATCAAAATATCTTTTTCTCCAATTTTCCAAGTTAAAAAATACCTCTGGTGAATCAAAATATCCTTTTCTCCAAATTTACCAAGTTAAAAAATACCTCGGCGAATCAAAATATTCTTTTCTCCAAATTTGCGAAGTTAAAAAAAATACCTCTGGCATATCAAAATATCATTTTCTCCAAATTTGGCAAGTTAAAAAATACCTCTGGTGAACCAAGATATTATTTTTCCTAAATTTGCCACGTTAAAAAATACCTCTGGTGAATCAAAAGCCGTTATACTGTAAGTCACTAAACAGTGCAAGTTTTAACTTGATCAGGAAAGTTAATGGTTACTTCTATCCTGATTCAAGAAATTTTCTCATTCGCAACAACTTCAAGTGGTTAGAAGGTTTTGGGCGATTTGATGATGACTTCAATAATCATCAAGTTAATAATTACCTCTGATAATCAATACCAAAATCATTCATCAATCACTTCCGGTTGTGTAAAAAAAAAAATCTCTTTATTCATTATCAAATCAAAATTACAGAGAGTTCCCTAACACTATACAAGCAACAAGAATGAATACAAATCATTGACATAAGGGAACATAAATTTTGCTTCTGTAGCCTCCTCTTCAAGGATGGCTTAAAGGTAAAAAGTTTACTTCTGTAGCCTCCTCTTCAAGGATGTCTTAAAGGTAAAAAGTTTTCTCCTGTAGTTTTTTCCTGCCAACGATTAGGGCCTCCAAGTTGGTTCGCTCAGTCATAATCGACGTCACCAGTGACTTAATTAGTGCAAAACTGGACATACCAAATGCATATTCCCTAGCGTACAACTCGAGGGATTGCTGAAATTGAGTGCCATCCTAACCATTTAGCACCCTAACCTTGCGGGATGCTAGTCAGGAAACAGAACAAGATTACAGATTGCTTAATCTGTGCCCTTGTTAAGGAGAATGATTACGGTTATCTCCGGCAGCTAATTCAAAATCTTGTTAAAAAAAGGAGAAAAAAGAATGACATTGACCAGAAGAAGAATTTTATCTTAGTTAAGGAAAATGACTACGGGCATAAGAACCTTTTCAGTGGAATGCTCCTCTAGATTGATGCAGTCGGAGGTCTTGTAATATGCCAACCCCTATCCATTACTTTGACTGAAGAAGAAGAATATATGGCTGCATGGGAAAATCAACTATAAAAGAAAGGAAGAGAAGACAAAGAGGTGGAAACTTTTCTCACATCAGAATGCTCCTCTATAGAAGAGGTCCTGCATCTTATATAGATGATCCTGTGATCAAAGTCTTCGGTTGGGAGAAGATGAGGCCAAATCTTTGGTTGAGATTCTTGACTCGGACCCCAACAGAATTTATTACTGTTGCATCGGATGCTTAGATTTCACAGCCAGAGGATCTCATCATTAATAAGAGCGTATAACGCTTGGGACTTCACACTGGTTTATCAAATAAAGGGTTATGTCGTGACTTGCGGAAACCACTACAAATTCTTAAGAAAGAAATTTTATCTCGCAGACTTCTGGATGAAAAGTCGCGAACTTGATGAAAGCTCATGAAGGTTGTGTGCACCTGACAAAGGAAAGAATCTTTCAAGACTAATATAAAGTCGTGATCTTGAGATGCAAAAACATGCCTGATAAACAGATACCAGGGGTTCTACGTAAATTTGTGGACTTCAAAACTTAAGATAGCAAGTTTGACGCAAATTTTTGAAGACAAATGCAAAGTCGCAATTCAGAAGTGCAAAATCATGTTTACTACGAAAATGATAAGACATGGCATGCAAAGTTAAAGTCAGAAGAGTTGTTAAAAAAAAAAAGACTACAAAAACTCAAACTATGAAGGAGAAAAAGGACTTTATAGTTCAATGATTCAGGAGAGTTTTTATCTTCTCCTCAGCATTGCTAATTTCTTGCTGGATGATCTCATAATCTTGCAAAGTGGCTTGATGGCACAATTCTTCTTCACTGGCAATGGTACTTTGTGCTGAAGCAGCCTCTAGTGTCTCTAATTCAGCTTGTATTGCCTGAAAATCTCTAATCGCATTATCCCGCTGTCCGGATAAGCTGGTGAGATTCTTCATTGACTCATCGCATTCCCTAGTGATCTTAGCCAAGAAAGCTTGGGCTTTAGCGATGGACTCTTGGGTTCTAGTGATGGCTTTGTCATGGTTCTTGACAACCGAAGAAGCAATCTCTACCTGGAAGGCTAGAGATTGGCTGTCTGATTGACTCTTTTCAAAGGAAGCTCTGCAAGCATCAGCTTTCTCCTTGAGCTCCTTCTGGAACCTAAGCTATTACTCCATCAGCTTCTGGAAAATAGTTTCAACTACTTCATACTTATCAGCACTCTGCGATCTTGATAAAGACTCAGCATAGCTTTGAAGTTGCGCTATCATAAGCCTATAAGGAGCAACTTTCTCCTCCCCACTAATATTGACTATATCAGTCAAGTAAATATTGAGAATATTAGCGAGTGAAGCAAAAGAAGCCCCTTTCTGTATATTCTCAATACAACGATCCAGAAAGTGGAGAAAAATTTCCACTGTATCCCTCAGCAAGTTAATTTCAAAGGCATCAACCACCGCATGGGAAGAATCAACAACAACTGGAGTGGGCGTAGCCTAAACTGTACTCTGCTGCAAAGAAGTAGTAGTACCAGTATTAGAAATAACAACTTCCATACCTTCAACAGAAACAACAGTTTCAACAACTGCAATCGGGACAATATGTGTGGCAGTTTCCATTGAACGAACCACTACTTCAGAAGTGTTAGTTGCGGAAATGGTGGTCTCAGTTACCCCATGGGCTACTTCAGTAAGGACTTCCGCGATGGTACTATCCTGCGGAATGTCGTCACAGCCATATACCCTGAGGTTGGAGTCGAAGCAAGAGCTGCTAAAAAAGGGAGGGAAGCATAGTTGAATGTCACAATATTGTTAGATAATGGCAAGATTTTGGCATAAAAAGTGGATAGAGGTTAGAAGTAAACCTGGAGGGTGAGCACTGGATTCTCCAAGCCCGTGCACCTCGGCTCGAACATCTTCACTTAAGAAGACGTATTTGCCGTGATCTGATGGAGGAGTACAAGAACCAAGATCTCCACTACTGACATCCTTATCATCTCCCCAATCATCATGATTTACTGGAAGAGACGCTATCTTTAGGGAATTCGATGCGCGAACTTCCCTAATTATTTCCATCTCATCATCAACAACGACTTGGTGAGTTAGGGTTGCAGACCCCTCTTGCGCAGTAGAAGGAGGAGCAGCCACTTCTTCATCAACAACAACTTAGTGAGTGAGGATCGCAGAACTCTCTTGCACAGTAGAAGGAGGAGCAGCCACTTTATCATTGATAGTAGTTTGGTGAGAGTGGGATGCAGAATCTTCTTGCGCAGGGAGGGCAGGAGAGGAAGGAGCAGCCACCAATACAGAGTCACTACAGAAGATAGGCCCTTGACTTCGATATCTTTTGGAAGAAAGAAGAATTAGAGCCGAGTCATCTTCATTTTCCTCTGGTTCCTCTGCAACAGTTTCAAGAACCGAACTGGATACCACTGTACCAGCTTCAGATGACATGTCTTGCAGAGTGATAGGCAAATTGCTGAGATGCCTCAATCTCTTTCGTTTATACAAAAGCTTCTTTGGAGGAGATTTAGCTGAGGAGAAGTCTCTTTCGACATTGGGAGTGGAGAAATATCAAGAGAAACAGGTTGGGTAGACGGAACCACCGTGATGTGTTATATTTACTGCAAGCGCACAGTATCATTGTAGCGCTGTACAGATCGTCTCACAGGGATCTAAGGTATTTCAGCGTTCTTACTTTCTCTATAGTTCAACGGACTAACCAAAGTTTCTAGGTTGAAGTCGGATTAATCTAAGTAGCCTAGGATATAGAATCCACTAATTTCCAACCATGTTCTTACTTCTATTATTTTCTTCTATCATAAAAATTCAATCTTTTTAGTTTAATTTTTACTTAAAATGCCCTAAGCATGAGCTATCAAGTGTTGTGCAAGTATAGCTCATCAAAAGATGCTACTTCACATAAAAATAAACTAAATCTTTTTGATAATTCAAATAAAAAGACAAAACCAGCAACCCCAATCCCTAACTAAGCATAGATTATCAAGAATCCTAATTCAAGTATAACCTATCAAAGTTCTAAACTTCGGGTCCTTGTATTTTAATCTTTCATTTGAAAAATTATGGCTTTATTAATTTTATTTAAGAAGAAAAATATTAGAAAATAATTTCATGGTGGATCTTAGCTTCATCTACATCCTAGAGCTGTTCTAATTAGCTACTCATGATTTTTATTAAGAAAGATCCAACTTATTATTCATAAAATGATAAACCCTAATCTAGAAAGCGGTAAAACCTAAACTAGAAAGCAATAAACTTTATCTAGAAAGCAATTAAAAGTCTCAAGAACAATGGGTTACCTTTGGACACGGTGTTGTGGCCGTCGACCTTCAGCAAGAACCCTAACTTTATTGATCAAGAAAATAGGAGTACAAAAATTCTATAATCCCGTCAAAATACAAGGATCGGCAAATATATAGGCCTCGAACACCAAACCCTATTTCTAGCAAAACCCAAAAAACTAAAAATTTACAATTAAGCCCTTGAAGAAAACTTCTCTGGAACGGCCACTGTTTGGCCGCTAATTTTCGGGTAAAACCGCCATTTAGCGGCTCACTTTATGAAATTGGCTCTGAATTTTCTTCCGAGTGAGTTTCTTGTCCTTTAAACTTGATTTGACTGACTGTATTTGACTTTAACTCCCTTCAGTAATTTGATCTTGTAGTCTCGCCCACTTTAGAAACATTTCGGCCTTTGATTTCCTAGTCCAACTCTGATTTCATGCCATTTCCTTGTATAAATCGGATTACCTGCAAAAGACACTAAAAATATCCGAGTAGCATTTATTTATATACAAAAATAGATAAAGTATGGGAGGAAAAATATAATATATGATACTCATCACACCCCAACACCTATCTTTTGCTAGTTCCCGAGCAAAACCTAAACCTAAAAAGAAAAACAAAAATCCTAACTCACTTTCACAGGAATTGCGATTGCACTTAGCACGTGCAACAAGTTTTTAAACCCCTAGGTTACCCTAGTGGACGAGTTGTGTCTCGTGAGGATTTGCAGTGAATATACCCACAAAATTCAAGAAGAAAATAGATTAAGGAATAATGAAAAGAAAAATAAGGATAACTGAAAATCAAGAAAAATAAAAATTTTATACAAAAGAAAGAAAAATCATCCTTTTTTTTTATAATATCAATTAGTCTCACTAATATACAAACTCAAGAACGCATTTAGATTATCAATTTTTAAATCGAGCGCCATATTAGATACACTTATCATTTTAATCAAAAATTTAAATCTTATCTTTCAATACCTACTAACAGATAATTTATTGGCTCATATACATCTACGTGCATGTGTGATAGTCTATTTTAGTTTTTGACTCCAATTCTAACTCATGATTTATCTCCTCTCTCATAATAATTTTTTTTTTCTCTTTTCTCTTTTTATTTTAAGAATATTTCACCTTTCATACGAATATTTATGCTTACTTAGGCGCAACATACTCGATTACTCAGTTCATACTCTTTTCTTTTTTTTAGAATATTTCACCTTTCATGCGAATATTTACGCTTACTTAGGCACAAAATACCCGATTACTTGGATCATACTCTTTTTTCACTCTTGAGGCTATTGCCTTAATACGAGGCGCACCCTATTATTTTATTCTCACTTTTTTTTTCCGTTTTTCTATTTTTCTTTTTTTTGTTTAGAGAGAGAAGACTTACTCAATTGTTATCATCTTTATCTTTAACCTAATAAACTATTGTGAAGTGAAAAATAGATGTATACTTACCTCAAAACTACTGTTAGTGATATTTATTTTTCAGATTTTAATCTTTTTTCATAAAATTCAAAGTGTATCGTCCAATCTACTCTCATATCCAATTTCAAATCTAAATTTGTTCCTTTATCTGTAATTAGTTTGATCTATTGATGAAAACAAATTTTTTTTCATCATTTTTTTTTGTTGGTCACCCTAAAAACTACCCAAAGTATAAAATAAAGAAACCCAAAAATCTAAAAATAAAAATAAAAAAATCCTAAAAATAAAATAAAATCACAAAAATAAAAATATCCTAAAAATTATTGCCCCACACCTAAACTTGTGTATGCCCTCATACATAAACTAAGTGTGGTAAAAGAAATATGAAAACTATTATACAAATACTATACAAATAATGAGAGTCGTAAAAGTTACGATCTCAATATCATCACCCTATTAACGCATGAAAAGCGGTTACGACTTCTCGATCGCTTCCCACTTTCATACTGTGTGCATTTTAAACGTGAAGTGGGTGCATTATTATATCTCCTCATCCTCCTACAAGTCATGAAATTACTTGTCTGTAGCTTATGCCGCCCTCGCTTTTTCTTTGTCCACATGTAAGCATTAACAATTGGGTTAAAGAATTCTTTATTATAAACATGCCAATCATCGTTAGTAACAAGCATACATGTAGAAATATCATGAGGTGAGAAGAGTGTTATATTATCAAGTGAATGTGGTGGTGGCTCTTCTAACTCAAGAAGTAATGCGAGCTCCTCTGCAAACAAATTCTCAAAAGTTTGCTCATAAATCGATGGCACACTTGCACAAGTATCATCATACATAGAATCAGTATGTGCCAATTCTTCTAATAACATGAGCTCATCTTTGAATATTTGCTCAAATGAGGGTTCATCATCAGTGCAAGAGGTCAAATGAGAATGCAAACCATGAATCATGTTGACCTCAATGAGGGAGCTCGTTGCGTGCTCATCCATATTAAATATATTCAATGCCACAGTCACATTCCCAAACGATAACTTCACGAGGCCAATCCTACAATCAATTAATGCATTTGATGTTGCAAGGAATGGTCTACCCAAGATAACAGGAATTTGATTCCGTGGATTGGAGATCGGCTCAGTTTCTAAGACAATAAAGTCTACAGGAAAGATAAACTCGCCGACCTTAATAAGCACATCTTCAATCATACCAAGTGGTCTCTTGATTGAACGATCAGCTAGCTGTAATGTGACCTTGGTAGGTTGAAGTTTTTCTAAATCCAGTTGCTGATAAACAGTGTAAGGTAGCAAGTTGACACTTGCCCCTAAATTAAGCAACACCCTATCAAATATAGTGTTCCCAATAGTGCATGAGATTGTAGGGGAACCTGGATCTTTGTACTTGATAGGTAAGGAGTTAGAAAGGATATGTGATATATTTGCAGCAAGAAAAACTTTCTCAGGAACGTTCTTGCTCATTTCTTAGTACACAAATCCTTGAGGAACTTAGCATAACTAGGAACCTGTTGTATAATGTCTAGGAGTGGAATATTAACCTTCACCAGCTGAAATATTTCGAGAATCTTCTCTACTTGCGGTGAAGGCTTCCTAAGCCGATTTGGATATGGTGCTTTTGACTTAGGAACAGGTTCTTCCAAATGAGTATGTGACGGTGATGGAGGTGATGGAGAAGGTTGTGGAGCAAGGGGTGGAAGAGATGATGTAGCCTGCGCGATAATAGGAGTGGGATCAGGGGGCAAGGCTACATTATTGTCCACTTGCTTGCCAGATCTAAGAGTGTGAATGGCATTACAGTGGTGGACATGCGACTGATTGGAGTTTGAGGAACTGACATTCGGGTTCGTTATGGGTTGATTTGGAAAGGATCCCTGGCCACGTTCACTTATCTGACTCGCTAATTGTCCAACCTGCTGCTCTACATTCTTAATAAATTGAGAGTTCACGAGCAGACCTGTACTTTGAATAAAATCAGCTGATACTTTCATAAGATTTTCCATGTGTGTGTTAAGATTGGACATATGCGTGTCAAACTTGGAATGAGACTTGAGAAGATTTTCAACGTGCTTCTCAAGTGACTGAAGTCGCTTTTCTTGTTCATTATTAGACCCCTGTTGTGAATATGAGTGGTTTTGCACAGGTGGTCTATTCTGGTTGTTCCCATGATTTGAAGTGTTTGGGTGTTGATAAGCACCCACATTTGGTCTTGGAAACTAACCATTGGTTGGAGATTGCATGTTAGGGTTGGGCCCCCCCTGATATTACCCTTGACCCCATGATAGATTTGGATGATTCCTCCAGCCAGGATTGTATGTAGGAACGTAAGAATTGTTCATGGGTTGTTGATATAAGGCGTTAGCCTGCTCGAGTGTGGGACCCATGAGATTATGTAATAATGGACACTCCTCCATAACATGATTTGGAGTTCCGCAATTAAAGCATGTGGGAACTTGAATTTGATTTACCCGACCCACCGGTGGAGCACTAGGAGTCTCCAATGCCTCAATTCTCCTCATAAGGGCTGCAATCTTAGTTTCAGCAGCTATAGAGCTGTCGACGTTATGGATCCCACCCTTATGTGTAGAAGTTGATGCACTGGGCTCTCAGTGAGACTCCCACTGCATAGTCTTCCACGATAGATCCTCAAGAAAGTCCCATGCTTCATCCTCATTCTTTCTCATGAACTCCCCTAACACATGGACTCAAGAAGAGTTTTGGATGTGTAATCGAGTCATTCGTACACGATTTGACACAACCGCCACTTTTCTATCGCATGATGGGGGCACTGAGCTAATAAATCCTTAAACCGTTCTAAATATTTCCAGAAGGGTTCGCCTGGCACTTGACGGAATTGATTAATTTGATTTCTAACTCTTGCCGTCTTGTGCGTGGGATAATACTTCTTGAGAAACATTGTAACGAATTCATCCCAAGTAGTAATTGAATCAGTAGGCATACTGTACAACCACTTCTTGGCATTATCCTTAAGTGCAAATGGGATGAAACGGAGCTTAATTGCGTCCTCCGATAAATTTTGCAGTTTAATTATTACGCATACTTCTTGAAATTCACTGATAAAGAGATATGCATCTTCTGAATCAGAACCAGTGAATTTAGGAAGCATACTAATGTACTGCGGTTTTAATTCATAGTGATTACCCGCTACGTGTGGAAGTTTGATGCATGATGGTAATGATGTACGCAACGGGTAACATCGATCCTGAAGGATCGGGATCGGCTGGTCCATTTTGTCTCTCATGAACAAATATGATCTTCCAAGTCGATCAAATTGATCACAGGTCCAATGTGGCATGAACCAGCGACCGTGAGTGTATGCGTGAACTTCCTAAACTAATGCAAGAAGTGGGGTATGGTGGAGAGATAAAACGGTGGAATAGATATGATTAAATAAAAAAATGTGATTTTTACTGTTCCTAATTTTTTAATTTTTTTTTTATTTTTTTACAGAACCAGGAAACAATATTACAGAAACAGAGAAACTTTGGGTTCAGAACATACCTTTTTGGCCGCTAAGTTCTAGCCGCTGAATAGCGGCTAACCTAGGGAAGTTGATTTCTGATTTTTTTTTCCCCTTGGTCCAGAGGCTCTTCTAATACTTTTAATCTTCCTGTATCTGCACTTTCTATTTCCTGCACACTCACACACACTGTTAACCCGTAGAATGCTAGAAAAAGCAAGAAAAACACTGTCGATCCCCGGCAACGGCGCCAAAAACTTGATGTGTTATATTTACTACAAGCGCACAGTATCGTTGTAGCGCTGTACAGGTCGTCTCACAGGGATCTAAGGTGTTTCTGCGTTCTTACTTTCTCTATAGTTCAACGGACTAACCAAAGGTTCTAGGTTGAAGTCGGATTAATCTAAGTAGCCTAGGATATAGAATCCACTAATTTCCAACCATGTTCTTACTTCTATTATTTTCTTCTATCATAAAAATTCAAATTTTTTAGTTTAATTTTTACTTAAAGTGCCCTAAGAATGAGCTATCAAGTGTTGTGCAAGTATAGCTCATCAAAAGATGCTACTTCATATAAAAATAAACTAAATCTTTTATATAATTCAAATAAAAAGACAAAACCAACAACCCCAATCCCTAACTAAGCATAGATTATAAAGAATCCTAATCAAGTACAACCTATCAAAGTTCTAAACTTCGGATCCTTATATTTTAATCTTTCATTTAAAAAATCATGGCTTTATTAATTTTATTTAAGAAGAAAAATATTAGAAAATAATTACATGGTGGATCTTATCTTCATCTACATCCTAGAGCTGATCTAATTAGCTACTCATGATTTTTACTAAGGAAAATCAACTTTTTATTCATAGAATGATAAACCCTAATCTAGAAAGCGGTAAAACCTAAACTAGAAAGTAATAAACTTTATCTAGAAAGCAATTAAAAGTCTCAAGAACAATGGGTTACCTCTGGACACGATGTTGTGGCCGTCGACCTTCAGCAAGAACCCTAACTTTATTGATCAAGAAAATACGAGTACAAAAATTCCAGAATCCCGTCAAAATACAAGGATCGGCCAATATATAGGCCTCGGAAACTAAACCCTATTTCTAGCAGAACCAAAAAAACTACAAATTTACAATTAAGCCCTCAAAGAAAACTTCTCTGGAACGACCACTGTTTGGCTGCTAATTGGCGGGTAAACCCACCATTTAGCGGCTCACTTTATGAAATTGGCTCTGGATTTTCTTCCGAGTGAGTTTCTTGTCCGGTAGACTTGATTTGACTGACTGTATTTGACTTTAACTCCCTTCAGTAATTTGATCTTGTAGTCTCGCCCACTTTAGAAACTTTTTGGCCTTTGATTTCCTAGTTTAACTCTGATTTCATGCCATCTCCTTGTATAAATCGGATTACCTGCAAAAGACACTAAAAATACCCGAGTAGCATTTATTTATATACAAAAATAGATAAAGTATGGGGGAAAAAATACAATATATGATACTCATCACACTGCGTTATTACCTTCCACCCCTGTTGAACTGTCGGTTCCAACTCATCCGAACCGCATTTTGCTCCGAAGTTCTTCATTCCAGCCACCTTCATGCTGCCAGCCTCCTTTTTCTCAGCATACCATACTCTAATATCCTTCAGATAAGTAAGATTTATACTAAAATTCTGAGGGGCGGAGTTAGCATTCGCGTACCACTTGCAAAAACCAAAACTCATATACAAGTTCAGAGTCTTGATTGGAAGGTCGAATCTGGGTTGAGTCCCACTCGTGATGAAGTGGAACCAAGCCCGAGCTTCTTCAAGCAAATTTCTAGCAAAACTTAATTCCTTGTTGGGATTACCAACATAGAGCTGATCATATGCGAACTGTCGAGCAAAGCGACTCAGATAGTAAGGCTCTATATAACAGTAACTCTTTAAACGGAGAACCAAATGCCCTTGATGGATATTTATTAGCCACCAGAAGCATCCTGGGGAGAAAGCTGTGAATTTGTCAATACCAGCAACATCCGTGAATACCTCCCCATATCCAGTATTTGGAAAGTATGGGAAGTATTTGAACAACTCAAAATTCACGTGATAACGAAGAGTCCTGCGAATTGCAGCCATGTAGCCCCCTTTCCACTATGATCTCTCAAAGTGTTGTACTTTGGAGTGCTTAAATCAACCTGCAAATCAGCAGGACTCATCAAAGTAAGGTAGTGCAAGACCAACCATGCCATCAAATAAGTGTAAGGAAGCTCCACATGTAGATTGGGAGTCTTAGTGATCAACTCTCCTTTGTCGTTTTGCTCCTTCCTGACATTGCAAAACTTATCAACCAATTTTCTCAATCTGTTTTGAATACTGCACACCATCACGAGCAGTAAGCTGAGTCGCTGACCAAATGTGAACAAGATGGCCAGGTATATCGCCTTGATGGGTATAGTATCCTGTGAGGGAATCACACATTTTTTTTCAACTAAAGCATCAAATAACCTGCCAAAAAGGCTGGATCAGATAGAGGTTGAAGCTTGGTAGTGGAAACTTTCAAAGGACGTTCCAGCCTTGAAGACGTCCCCGTCAGATTCGGCGACATAAGCAACCGTCTCGAAATTGGCAATCCTCCTCTCGACCTCCTTTTCAGAAACCGGAGGGAGACGGGTAAAATTGGGTCTATTCTTTGAAAAATTTGGAAGTAGATACTGCAGCCACTTCTTTTGCTTTACATTGCGAGTGCCAGACATATGAGTACAAATGTGATAGTGGTAAAGCAATTTCTAATAAGTGTCATAGACCATAGGGTCCCGAGTCTTCAACAAATAAAGCTCTTCTCTAGTAGGGACATCTCTTCATATAGGATGTCTCCCATAAGTAACCCCGAGATTTCGTACATCTCATGCAGGTCGAAACCCAATTCGCCGCGGGGAAGAAAATTGTACAAGTATTAGGATTGTACAATTCCAACAAAGAAAAAAAATGGAATTGACTAGTAGGAATGCCATGCTGAACCGCCCTAATGGCACGATAAAGGCTTGCATGCTAGAGTTGGTCTATGAAAGCCTTCAGAAAGAAATCAGTCAAAATTGCCCACTCTCCTTTCGAAGAGCAGTGGACCCATCCAGGAGGACGAAAGTCTTGAACTGGAAATTTTCCTTGCACATTGATAAATCGGTACAGGAAAGTCTTGGTGACTATCGGTGTTTCACCTATAGGAAGATCCTATTTGAAAGACCAGGGAAACAACCCACAAAAATACTTTCCAGTAGAACGAGAGAAAGCACCTTGTGCATTGAATCCTCCCAGCAAGACACTATCTTGCGGCCTATTTAAATGCCAGTCCATTTGTCTAGGAATAGAAAGAGATTGGAAAATTAGAAACGAGTAAGATCTCTTCATGTTGGGAAGGAACAGGTTATGGCCGTTAACTTGACGAGACCATTTGTAATCCCCATCATCCAAACCATTGTCGAGTATCGAGAAGTGATCACTAAATAGGAAGGCAGGCTTGTTCAACAAAGCTCTGTTGTCTCCTTCAAAGGGAGCAGTGATCATCAGCTCTCGCAATATCGGGCGAGTATGATTGAGAATTTTGCTTTCCCTTTCTCGGCCACTGGAGGCGGTGCAACCTGGAAAAATCTGGCCGAACCTAAACTCTTTCTTCCCAACATAGCCGCCTGAATAACCAAAGTAATGGTCTTTCGACCAGGGGCTAAGGCGTAATCAACTGCAAAGAAAATTTTTGGATTAAAACAAAAAAAGGGGACTGTGAAAAGAACTGCTTTCTAGTGAATGACAAGAAAATTACTTCCAACCATGGGTTCTTGCCGAACCACTATGGAGTTAGAAGTTGACTGAAGGTCTTAACGACCACTTGCAGAAGCATCAGAGGAGGAAGCTTTCTTGGGCATCTTTTGCAGATTAAAGAAATTTTTTGCGAGAAAAATCAGAGGTTAAGGGAGGCTGAAGATGAAGAGCCTTGAAAACCTTGAAGAGGAACTTGGAGTTTAAATTTCACAGAGAGAAGTTAGAAATACCCTATTTTATAAAATTGAGATTATATAAAAGATGATTTGATGACCGAGATCTTCGAATAGACGTGATCTCTAGCCCGAATCTCGTGAGTACCTTTTCATTTAATACGGTTCAAAGAACGTCTCAATCTCTACACTGTATAAAGTACCGCTTTTCGAGTTTTCCGCAACGAAAAGGAAGTTCGTGACCCTAATACAGAGTCGTATTCTCCAACAAAAAGGGGAGTTTGCGACCCCAATATAGAGCCGTATTCTCCTCTAAAAAGGAAGTTTTCGATCCTAATACAGAGTCATATTCTCCTTCAAAAGTGAGAGTTCGTGACTCTAATATAGAGTCGTATACTCTTTCAAAAAGAAAAATTCATGACCCTAATACAGAGTCATATTCTCCTTCAAAAAATAGGAAGTTCGCAACCTTAATACAGAGTCGTATTCTCCTCCAAAAAGCTGAAGCCCGCGACCCTAATACAGAGTTGTATTCCTTCAAAAACAACAAGTTCACGACACTAATAAAAAGTCGTATTCCTTTCAAAATGGAAGTCCAAGACACTAAGACAGGATCATGTTACCCTCAATCGTAGTTCTAATACATAATTGCACTTTTGGAGGTGTAGAAGTCTGAGATTCTTATACAGAATCTTGCTTCATAATTAAAGGAGAATGTTATATCCAAAGTATTCCAAAACACCTCCGAGGATCATGAGCGTTTTGAAAACTTTGGAGGGGGTTTTGTTGGAGAAAAATTCTGAAATCATCTGTCAAAATAAAGCAGATCTGCGAATTTAGGGTTTGAGGTCTGCGACAAAGCAGATCCGCGAATCTAAAATCCGAGGTTCGTGACCCAGTTATGACAGAGTACATCTGCGAATCTAAAGTTTGAGATTCGTGATACTATCCATAGCTTCCAGGGAGGGGTTTAATACAAAGTCGCCTGACCCGAATAAAGGAAGTTGCCACCTCGGATCGTGGAGTTAACTGCCAAACAAGTATGATAATACTATTTAGATCATGGAGGTAACTGCCGAACGAATATGACGGCACCACTCGAGTAGTGGAGCTAACCATTGGGCGAATAAGACGGGAACGCTGTCTTGAAACCCCTATAAAGAGCGGAGAAACAGGAAAAAGAAAGGGAACGATCATCTTCTTCTAAAACTATCCTTTGCGATCAGAAGTTCAGAAACTTTTTGCTAATTGAAAGAGTTTGTGCGGAGTGTCAACGGAGAGCAAGATCGTCCTCCACAGCTACCTCAGAACCCAGCCTTAAACAAAGAGGAATTTGATTTTTCCTCATCTTTTGTAAATGGAAAACCGTTAAAATTGTAATCCTTTATTGAAATAGCTCAATAGAGAATCATTTATGATTTTATGGCGAACACTTAGAGGGTCGCGTTTTCATTTCAAAACTTCAAGAGGCAAAAATTTATCTTCATTGACACCTAAATGTGGGTATAAGCATACCACGCAAGCTGCAAAGAGCTAAATGCGGATTTCAAGGATGAGATATGTGTTTCAGTTACAAATCCAGAGGATTAAACATGTCATCTATAAATCCTAGGGATTTGATATAAATCTAGTGGATTAAAAATAGAAAATTAATTCTCAAATTAAAGAGGCCATTAATTAGACTGTTACACCAATTCAAAAGCCTCTAAACTACTATAAATATCTTAAGGTTGTGCTAAGAAAGGGGTAGAATTATCTCCACTTTGAGCTTGTCCTAGAGAATCAGAGTTCTTTCTCTTCAAAAGGTTTGTAAAAGTTGCCAACTAAAAAACTTGAGTTTGAATCGTCAACGAAGAGCAGGATCATTCTCCACGGTTATAATAGAACCCGACATTAAACAAAAAAGAATAGTTTTCCTCATCTTCTGTAAACGAGAAACTGATCTTATTGTAATCTCTCTTTGACTTTTTAACAAATTCCCAATTTTGTGGCGAACAAAAGATTAATGACTCCACTGGGGAGCCCTATCATCTCCGATGATGTGGTCGTAGCCCAATTTGATAAAATTCTAATTGGCACTATGATCGAGTCACTCGTTATCGAGTTCGACCAAGAGAAGTATGATGAATTCCTCTCTTTTGGCTCTATGAGCCCAAGATCCTTGTGGAAATGCTGCAAGGTCCCAAACAACTTAGCCTCTAATGAGGCTCTAAAAATTACAGTCTTGTCGAGGTACTCTTTAGACCAGTCTGGTCTCAAAGGATAAATTTCTCCTCCCAGAGCACAAGGCTCTGGGTCTGCCCCACTTAAGACCCATGTTGATTCCAAGGGGAAGGATCAGGATCCCAGCAGCCATAGTGGGAAACGACCATTCTCTAATCTATAAGGAGATAATAATGATGAAGTGGTTCCTCTCACTCTCACCATGAAGAGGAACTTGAGAAGAAACATGGCTCTCACTTTCCGTAGAGCCATGAAAGAAAGAAATATTGTTGAACCACAACCACGTGAAACTTCATTTTGCATATGGAGACCAAAAAGTGAAGTGGTGGTCCCTAATAAGAAGCTGGACCAAGATGCGAATGCATTCATTCGTGTTTCTTATAAGAAGCATCGCTCGCCCGCCAAATACATTTTTGACTATAAACATAGAGTTTACATCCGCATTTCACAGACTAAACGTAGGTCCCAGACTCGTATTTTTAAAGCAAAATGCGGACCTCAAGGTTGCATTTCAGAAGTAACACGCAGATCTCAAGGTCGCATTCCAGAAGTTAAATGCAGGCTACAGACCTGCATTTTTAAAGCCAGATGTAGATCTCAAATCTGCATCTCGACTGAAAAAATACAGCCCTCAGATCCACTTTCTGAAGAAAGTTTAGCCTCTGAGGCTCATGGACTTTCAGCTCCAGTCATACCAGCTTCATCATAAGCTCATTCTTCAGCCACAATGTCTAAAGTAATGTTTGCTCCCGGAATTTTCAAGGAGGTAGAAACTCCTATCCCGAAAATTCTATTTGGAGGAGGGAATGTTGCTTCTGACAATAACCCCACGAGTTCCAATACGGGGGATCTTAGGAAATTTCTCGACAAGAAAAGAGAAAAATTTCAAGTGTCTCATGGTCATTGTGAACAGTTGATCAACGCGGTGTTGTCATATTGCCGCTGTGTTGCAACTCCTGTAAGGCCGTCTATCTTCAACAAACTCATGTCATCTCTAGTCTAACCTTCAAAGGGAAGATGATATACCATCAAACAAGAATTTTTCGACCCGGATTATCCTAAAGTATCATCCAACATGATATCTTTGGGAAAGAAGAAAAAGAAGATGAGGAGTATTCCTCGATCAGACTCATCAGACTTTGAACACTCTTCTAGTCTGAAAAGTATCTTCAGTGAAATTCGGGGTGTCTTTCGAAACACCCGACTTCAAAAGGGGGTGAAGTACTTTTGAACTACCTTAATCTCCTCTGATGAAGAAGAAACAAAAAACTTTGTTGTTGCAGAATCTCAAACTTCTGACTCGTTCCTTGAAGATTTTGCCTTGCGCATATGGCATAGGAAAATCCTAAAGAATTTATGAAGAGAATGGATGAGTAGGAGAAGATCATCCAGAAATAGTAGGAATGTATAAGTGAGATCAGGGGAATGTTTCAATTCCTTATTAAAGAGCAAACAAAGAATAAGGGGGAGTCTTCTTCTAAAGTTCCCACATCCGAAGGAAGGATAAAGGGAAGAGAAAAGAGAATTAACCTCGTACTCCTCTGGGGAGCACTGGTGGTGAGGAACATAAAGAAAAAGATAATCGTTATGAACACTCGCACCATCAATCCGAGAATTCTAAATTTGAAGGCAATCCACATGCTGCCTTGATGGAGAGCTTCCAGAATCAGCTCAATGCTCTGGCTCATAAGAGCAACTAACAAGAGTTGGGGGTTGTAAAACTATATCAAATAGAGTGGAAGAATATACCATTCCTAGAAAATTATAAGCCTCTGAAACTCAAGTCTTTTGATGGTAAAATGTTGCCAAATTAGCACCTCTACTATTTCAAATCACAAACAGGGCATTTGACCAGTCACATGTCGTTTTTAGTACCCTCATGGGTCTAATATTTGAATGGTTTCGAAGACTGGAGGTGAAAACCTTCAACTTGTGGAACGATATAGAAAAGGTCTTCTTGACTAGGTTTTATGAAGATGATATAAAGATCTCAATACCAGCACTCCTTATTATAAAGCAAAAAGGGGGGAGTTAGCTCAAGACTTCATTAAAAGATTCAGGAATGTTTCTTTGAGATGTCCACACAGGATGCCAAAAAAGACTTTAGTGGCAACCTATAGATATAATCTATCTACTAAATTCTTGTTAGGATGAGAGCGGTGAAGTCCACTACTTGAAAAGAACTATCAACACAAGCTGAAGAGGCTGAAGAAATTACACAATGACTTGAGGTTGAAGAAGAGGGAAGACCAAGAAGAAATAATTCTGGAATATCTCAATCGTCTCGACCTAAAGGGATAGAGACGATGGCAATAGATGCTCCAGACCCTGCTAAACCTCCTCCCACACCCCTCATCCATCGAGGGCTCCTCAATAACTATATTCCTTCAAGGATGAGCATACTATTACTATTTTCAATTTGCTTATGAAGAAGAATATGTTGAAGTTGCCAAAAGTGAAACGCCCTAAAGAAGTAGGAAAGATTGATGATTCCAATTACTGCGTATATCATACGATCATTAACCATCATATTAAGAATTGTTATATCCTAAAGGACAAAATCCAAGCCCTGGTAGATGCCAATGTTATCAAGTTGCAACCAGAACAGAAGAAAGTAACAGCAAATATGGTGTCTTTCAAATTTGTAAAAACTCCATATTGGATAAAATCAACTATTCAAGACAAAGTCCAGCTAATTCCCAAAGGTACAATGAGGATTGTAAATTACAATTCTAATCAACAACAAAAGAAAGGATTATCTCTTTTTGAGACATCAAAAGGTGAGATAATGTGGGTACATTCAGACCTTCTTAAAGATGAATAGTGGATCTCAAGTTCATCCAAAAAGAAGTCTAAGGAAAAGACATACACCTCAAACACTGTCATTGTAGTCCCTGAAGATGACACAATAATACATCATCTTTCAGACTTAGAAGAGGAACTCAAAGAATCATTGACAGTCAATGAAGTCCAACAACAACTTTACGGAACATGTTTAGGAAGAAATTACTTGAAAAATTTTGATCAGGTGGTTGAACCTCAGCTTTCAGAGAAGAACGAGCAGAAAGAGTTTAAGTTTGATAAAGCTCTTAAAAGCAAAGAAAAAGAAGCAACGGAAAGCTCCAAAAAGCCTTTCCAATTTGACGTGTTGGCACAATTGGCCAACATTTCTGCAAGATTCACTTTGTATGAGCTCCTAAGATTGTTCAAGCAAACCAGAGAAGTCTTAAGAGAAGCTCTGCAAGACTCGGAGGTGTTTCTGGCCCAAATTCTAGAAGCAACAGAAAAAGAAGAATTTTGTGCAGCATGTCATCAAGTTTCTAAGAAGATACTTTGCTTAACATTTTTCCTAGAGGATATGCAAGTGAAGAATAATAAATATCACCGGCCTTTGTACTACAAAGATTACATAGCGGAGATCAACCGAATTCAAGTCGACCCTAGATCTGCTTTGAGCATAATGCTAAGGAGAGTACTGCAGTATCTTGAGTCCCCATGAATAGACTGGTATCAAGAAACACAATCATTTTCAGATTCAACGCTAATGGCTATATATAAACCCTTTGGAAAGGTGAAATTGAAATGCCAGATCGGTGATTTAAAGACGGAAGTCACACGCTAGATAATAGATACTGATACGTCTTACAACCTCTTGCTCATAAGACCATGTACACACCCTAACCTTATTGTCCCTTCTACACTTCACCAGTGTATAAAATATGTGGACCAAAAAGGAAATGTGAAAACTTTGGTGGCAGAAAAAACCCTTCAAAGGGGTTGAAAACTACTTTATAGATACGCTACTATATCAAGATACATTTGAAGCAGCTGAACAATTTGCCCCAGAAGAATTAGATTGTGGTAATGAGGCCAATACTGAATCAGGATCTGAAGATTCGAGATCCGATGATAAAAATTGGGGTGTGGAATCCATTGTAATAAACTTTGAAGTCCTAGATGTAAGTGACACTACCAATTTTGATGGCGAGTGGGTAATTAATGAGAATGTAGAGTTTTCTTATTCGTCTGGTATTGATTTTGAACTTTCAAGTATTAGTACTAAGGTGGTTAGTGATCAAGTAGATAAATTATATTTCTTAGCATCATTTCAAACACTCAATCATTCATCCTTTAATATACAAAGTGATGATGTTGGAGATGCAAGTGAAACGATCTTTGAAGTTCCTCCCAAATATAAAGGTCAAAAACCTATATTATTTAGAAAAGCAAACAATAATAATAAAGAAAATTGCATAGACTTTGAGGAAGAATAGGAAAATTCTGAGTTCTTCCATTATAATAAAAATACCAATAAAATGATAAAAAAATAGGATATAACTTAGCCAAAGGCAGGGGGTTGAATTTTGGAAAAGGAAGAACTATATTTCAACCTTTTCTTCCAAAAGGGAATATGTCGGATTATTATGATAAAACTGGTAGGAGATTGGGATATGTTCTCACTCCTGAAATCCTTTCAGAAACAAATTTGAAAGAACTTCGACATAGTCATTCATCTAAATCGTCATGTTGGGACTCAAATGTAAGTGTTGGAACCATTTTTCAAGAAGTCTCCATCAACATAGTCTCCGCAAACTAGAAAGAAGAAAATGAAGAATTACCACCAATCAAAAAAGATTCTTGGACAAAACATTTGAACATAAAATGAAAAATTTAGTTTGAACAACATGAACCTCCAATTGAAGATAAGTGATCCAAATAAATATGGGTGACAAAACTAATTATAACCCATATTTATAAGCAAAAAATTATCTTGAGAAGAAAAAGAAGAAATGATTTCTCTTATTCGAGAATACATTGATATTTTTGCATGGAATTATGAAGACATGTCAGGATTAGACCCGAAAATGGCAACGCACAAGTTGAACATCCGACAGATGCAAAACTTGTTAAACAATAACAACGGAGGTTCTGTCCTAAATAATGGAAGTTATTGAAGCTAAAATTAAGAAGTTAATTGAGTCAGGCTTCATTCGCGAAGAACAACATCCTGATTGGGTTGCAAATATAGTCCTCATGACTAAGAAAAATAAAAAAAATCAAAGTCTACATCGATTTCAGAGACCTAAATGAAGCATGCCCAAAAGATAAATTTCTATTACCAATCACAAACGTCATAATCGACAATACTTGTGGCTATGAATGGATGCTCATGGATAGATTTTTAGGATACAATCAAATTAAGATGTATCCCGACGACAAGAAGCATACGTCTTTTCGAACACTATTGAGAGTGTATTGTTATGCAATTATGCCCTTTGGCCTAAAGAATACTGGTGCCACATATCAACATGCTATGAACACCATATTCAAAGAGTATTTTCGAAAGACAGTGGAATACTACATGGATGATTTAGTTATTAAAAGCAAAAGCGAAGACAATCATCTTCATGATCTGAGAATGGGGTTCGATCTCATGCAGAAACACCAACTTAAAATGAATCCAACTAAGTTTTTTCTGAGAGTTTCTAGTTGAAAATTCCTTAGATTTGTAGCCACTTCCCAAGGGATTCATCATGATCCAGACAAGATTAAAGAAATTTAAGATATGTCATCACCTACAAATTTCAAAGAGTTGAGAGGACTACAGCGAAGGCTTACATACATATGTAGCTTTATATCAAACTTGTCCATGAGATGTCAACCATTCACATGATTAATGAAAAATGGAGTATAATTCATTTAGGATGATACTTGTCAAAAATCTTTCGAAGAAATCAAGGAATACCTCACAAAACCACCATTCCTTGTAGCTCCAATTTTAGGAGTATCCTTCCTACTATATGTGAGAGCCATGGGAGCCTTGTTAGCCCAAAAGAATGAACTTGGACATTAACAAGCCATCTACTATTTCGCAGAATGATGGTCGGAGCTGAACATCGATATCACCCAGTGGAAAAAGAATGGCTACGTTTGGCGTTTGCAGTATAGAAAATATGACGCTACTTGAAAGGGCAAACAATCCATATTATATCGAGAGTTAATCCATTAAGAATATTAATGACCAAATTAAGGTCATTAAATTCAAGACTATCCAATTGGACTATTTTGCTATCGCAATACGATATGCACATCATCCCACAAAAGTCAATTAAGGGACAAGGTATAGCTGATTTATTAGCTAAACACTCAATTCCGGTGTCTTCAAAACTGTACGAAGATATCCCTGACAAAATAGCTGAAGGAAATGTAGCTCTAGTAGAAGGCACTTCATAAGAGCCTATTGAAATAAATGTTTCTATAGAAGAAGTCTGACAACTTTTATTTGATGGTGCCTCTAGAATGGGACCCAAAGGACAGGTGGTAGTGGAGTGGGGATTGTCTTTGTCTGTCCTTACAACCATATCATCTCTCGAGCATATTTGTTAACAGAGTCATACTCTAACAATGTTGCTAAATACAATACCTTGATGATTGGCCTAAAGAAAACCAAATAGCTAGGGTGAAAAATTTAGAGGCATATGGAGGTACTCAACTCATTATCAACCGAGTCAAGGGAGAATATGAAGTCAAGAATAAATATCTCTTGCCATATTATCAGGCAGTCACGAAAGTAGATGACAGCTTTAGCAGATTCTACATTAGTCATGTGCTATATTATCATAATAGCCATGTAGATTTACTACCTTTATTGACTGCCACTTTAGCATTGCCCAAGAGTTCTAGCAAACACATAATAGTCAGGAGCAAAGAACTATTCTGCCCGAAAAATAAACTCAAAGAGAAGTTAAATTCAGACAGGAAACATGACGCATATGAAGTATATGCTCTTGAGTCTAATCTCAAACAAAGAGATTGACAATTTCTTATATAGACTACATTCTTTACAGAATATTGCCAGAAAATCCTAAAAAGCAGCAACAATTCGAAGAAAGGTTGTTCAATTCTATTACAATGCCAAAGTTTGGACATTATATAGAAAATCATACGATGGAATCCTGCTTCGCTACCTTTCTAACAAAAAAACCCAAGAAGCACTTGAAGAAGCTCACAACTGTATTTGCAGAGCACATCAATCATGATCGAAACCCTGGGATAGACTCCAAAGAATGGGATATTATTGGCCCAAGATGACAATAGATACAGTTGCTTATGCCAGAAAATGCAGGGTCTATCAAATACATGTCAATTTCATACATCAGCCACCATAATATCTTTATCCAAAAACTACATTGTGGCCATTGGAAATATGGGGAATGGACATTATCGGGTGAATTTCGCTACCATCGAAAAGGGATCACCGGCTCATATTGGCCATAACAGATTATTTCTGAAAGTGGACTGAAGTTTTTCATCTAACTGAAGTAAAGACATCAGACGTGTTCAAGTTCATTAAATATCATATCATATATCGTTTTAGGATACCTAGAAGAATTGTTCATGACAACGGACCTCAATTCGTGAGTCAGTCATTCTTTAGGTTTTGTAACAAATACCGGATTGAAAGTATAGCTTCATCTTCATACTATTCTATAGCTAATAGTTTAGCAGAAGCCTTCAACAAAATCATTGTGAAGCTCCTTAAGAAGTTCGCTTTATCAACTACAAATGCTATGACTTGATCATTGGTCTACTTAAACGCCAGAGCATATAAAGATCCTAAAGAGAATAATGAATGTGTTTAATTCTTAACACTATTATCTCTAAAGCATGGTCAATTTGTCCACCAATCAAATGGAGTTCACTTACAAGGCTATACTCGGAACTTTTTAAGACAAAGTTCTTTTCGGGAGATTCAATCCTACAACGGTGCAGTCAATATGTTGTGGTCGGTTATTTCATCAATTTCCGCAGCAGAGTGTGGCCAAAAAACAGGAAAAAAATTGTCAAGTTAAAAAATTACCTCTGACAAATCAAAATTTATTTTTATCAAAATTTATCAAGTTAAAAATTATCTCTGATAAAATCCAAAATCTATTTCTACCAACATTTGTCAAGTTAATAATTACTTCCAACAAGTCCAAATTCCATTCCCACCAAAATTTATCAAGTTAAAAATTACATCTGACAAAATACAAATTTATTTCATTTCTGCCAAAATTTGTCAAGTTAAAAATTATTCTAACAAATCCAAATTATTTCTACTAAAATTTGTTAAGTTAATGATTATCTCTAACAAAACCAAATTTATTTCCCCTAAATTTGCCAAGTTAATGATTACCTCTAATAAATCCAAATCCATTTCCACAAAAAATTGTCAAATTAAAAATTAACTCTGACAAATCTAAGTTCTATTTCCACCAAAATTTATAAAGTTAAATATTATCTCTGACAAAACCAAAATTCCATTTTTACCAAAATTTGTCCAGTTAAAAATTACTTCTGACAAATTCAAATCCACTTCCACAAAAAATTTGTCAAGTTAAAAATGATCTCTGACAAAATCAAATTCATTCCTCCAAACTTTGCTAAATTAAAAATTTCCTCTAGTAATTAAAATACTATTATTCTACAAGTCACTGAATAGCTAAAATTACAACTTATTCGGAAAAGTTAATGATTACTTCTATCCTATTTAAGTAAGTTATTCATTCGTCACAAATCTACTTGGGCGTATGAATACTGACTATATATTGTCAAGTTAATAATTACCTCTGGACAATATGCAAAAGAGTCAATGATGCATCATGTTAACAGATACCTCTGATCATCAAACACCAAATTCATTCATCAAGTTAATAGTTACTTTTGAATGAATGACAACCAAAATATTTCAATTCTAAAAAAATTTCCATTCATCATAAATTCAACATTACAAATATTTATTGACAAAATATTCAAGTTCCATACATATAAAAAAAAGAGATACAAATTATCGGGATACAAGATATTAGATCCTTTCTTCAATATCCTTTATCTCTAATTGGATGACTTCATTAGCCTGAACAGAAGCGAGCCTTTGCAACTCCTCCTCTCTGATGGTTAGGATATTTGAAGGATCGATTTAAGAGTCTCCAATTCTGCTTGCTTAGCCATGTTATTGTCAATGATGCCAGTGATTTGAATAGTTCAAAATTGGGTATACTAAATGCATGTTCCCAATGCACAATATATGGATCCATAAATATTGGAGATTGTGAAGGGTACTTTGGGGTTACAAGGTTGTCTACAACCACTTATCATCCTTATTTTATCTATAAAGTTGTCTATATTCTGAACCAAATTTGTCATGTTTGCAAGTCAATTAAGAAGAACATTAAGAAAGGTATGCGGATAAAGAAAACAATATCTAGCATACGAAGGCTATTGTCGAAGATGAAATTTGAGAAGATAACAATACCATAGATCCGAAATCTTTTATCTCATGTAGTCAGTGCTCATGTAAAGTACTTGAAGTTTTCTGGGTCCTCAAAAAATGGAAAAAATTTGAGAATCAGGTGGGTGCAAACATTATTCTAGAAATTATGAGGATTGGTATCTTGCAATCAAATGTAAAGTCTTGTCAAAAGAAATAAGTGGAAAGAAATGTGTTGCAATAACTGCAGAGATCAATGAAATCTTGACAAGAAAACTCACCATGTACTGCAGCAAAATAATTCAGGAAGGTACTCGCAGTTATAGGGGTCTTTCCAACAAGATACTTCTTCTTTAATGAACCTGACAGTAGACCAGTCACATGTTTGCTAGTGTTCGTGGAAAATGCTGAGGTTGCCTTGAAACCTCCAAGAAGCACACTAGATTGAGGTTTTGTTAAATGTTAATCCATCTTCCTAGGAATGGAGGCTGCCTGAAGATATGAAAGAGGGTATGATCGTTTCATATTCGGTAAAAATATATGTCTCCCTCGGATCTGGCTCAACCATTTATAGTTACCATCGAAAAGACGATCTTCCGATAACTCCATCTTATCTCCAAACGGAAAGTTGGGCTTCTTCAATTTCTTTCTATCCTTAGATTCAAAACTGCATCCGTCATGCAATCCCTCGAAGTGTTGGGGCTCGGACTGAGTATTTTCTCAAGACGATCCTTGCTGAAACCCTGACAGTATAAGGGGAATTCATCTCCACTCTATGTCTGAATTGAACTTCGCCATCATACCCACCAACATGGCCAAAATAATGCTTCTTGAAAGGTGGATTTAAAGCATAGTTCACTGCACCAATCAAAAAAAAGAAAAAGAAAGAGATTTAGACAAATCTATGACAAAATGAGCTGTCAAAAACCTAAAATATGGATCACAAATCCTTGGAGACCCGCGTTTTAAATAAAAAAAAATTAATGTTTTCAAGTTGTCTTAAAAATTCAAAATGCGGATCACAAATCCTTGGAGGCCCACGTTTTAAATTAAAAGATCAACTTTTTTAAGTTGTCTTAAAATTATAAAACGCGAATCACAGATTCTTTGAGGCATTTTAAATAAAAAAGATCAACTTTTTCAATTTATCTTAAAATTCCAAAATGCAGATCACAGATCCTTGGAGGGCCACATTTTAAATCAAAAAGATTAATTTTTCAAGTGGTCTTAAAAATCAAAAACGCAGATCACAGATCCTTGGAGACCCGTGTTTTAAATCAAAAAGATCAACTTTTTCAGTTTGTCTTAAAAATTCAAAACATGGATCCCAAATCCTTGGAGACCTGCGTTTTAAACAAAAAAGATCAACTTTTTCAAGTTTAGTCTTAAAAATCTAAAACGCAGATCACAGATCCTTGAAGACCCGCATTTTAAAACAAAAAGAACAACTTTCTCAGGTTTTATCTTCCATATTCAAAATGCGGAGCACAGAGCATTTAAAAATTAAAAAAAGTTTTTTGAACCTTTGTATTTCAGATCTTTAACATGGATCATAAACCAATGTTTTCAAAAATTAGTTTTTTTAGTCAGTGGCAATGAATCACCAAAATAAACGAGGAGAAACTCATTAGCTTACCGCAAATTATGGGGTTCTTCCTGAACCATGGCTGGAGAAGAGCCAGTGGTGGCTGAAGGATCTTGAGAGCTGCTGGCGGCTTGGCTAGAGGATAAAGATTTCCTCATCATTTTCTTTGTAAAAGTTCTAAAAGAACTTAAGTCATAAAAGCCCGAAGGCTTAAGAGGAGGAGCTTGAAGAAGCTTGAAGACAAGGAGTTTGAAGAAGCTTGGAGGCGAAGAAAGCTTGAGAGCTAAAAAATTTTTAAGTCAGAATAACTTTTGAAAGAGACTTGGTATTTTATATAGAAGATTTAATGGCCAAAATGTTGGACCCAAATCTCTAAGAGATTTCATTATTATAAGCACAAGGGCACTTTGATCTCTATGCAAGAAAGGCAAAAAAAGCGACATGCTTCAAATATGCCGTATAAAGTGCAGACTCACATTTTTAAATGCAGGGTTGTGTTTTCCTTTCTTTCAAATGCAGACTTGCATTTTAGACATAGGGTCGCATTTTTCCACTTCAAACGAAGATCCGTGTTTTTAGGCACAGGGTCACGTTTTAGCCTAAAATTATCAATTATTTCATATATCCAAAATATTTCAAAACACTTTCAAAGTTACAAAATTTTAAAATTTTAGGAGAGGGTTTTAATGGCAAAATTTTTGAGAAAACAAAGAAAATGAGGGATTCATAGTTCAAACCATATATGGGTAGCATACGGATCATCTACCAAAGAGAGAGATCCGTGTTTTGAGCCAAGAAAAGGTAAAACACGACTCCCAAGATGCATTTTGCCTTTAAAATATCGACAGATGAAAAGATCTCCTCAAGAGTAAATGCGAGCCACTGAAGCTTTAAAAATGGCTAAGAAGGCAAAAAACAGATCCCCATCTAGAGATATCTTCATCTTAAGCTAAGTAAAAGCTAACATATGCGGGCCTCTCAGGGTCACTTTTGGTCCTAAAAACGTTAAAAATATAAGGTTATTTCTTTTAATTCTCAAACGCAGATCCTCGTCCAAGAGTGATCCACGTGGACTCGCGGGGTCGAATTTTAACCAAAACGTGGATCTAATCTGCGATTCAAGTGCAAGGTCGCATTGAGACCTGCCCAATTGAGAAACTAATACGTGGATTATCAACTAAAGAGAGATCTGCATTTTTAATTATCATTTGTGCTCACAATTAGAGCTAAATATAATTAAAATGCAAACACCAGAGGATCGCGTTTTCACTCAAAAACTCTCAAAGGATAAAAACTATCCTCATTTGTACGTAAACGCGGGTCTAACCAAGCAAAATATGTTGCTGGAAACTAAAACGCAGATCCACATTTGACTTTTCTTCTAAGCCTATATTTGGAGCTAAGTATAGCCATAACACGAACCCTAGAGGATCGTGTTTTTATTTCAAAGCCTCAAGAGGCAAAAATTATCTTCATTGAAACTAAACATGGGTCTAAGCATACCACACAAGTTGCAAGGAACTAAAATGCTGATCTAAAGGATGAGATCCACATATCAATTACAAATCCAGAGTATTAAATATGTCAGTTACAAATCTTAGGGATTTAATATAAATTCAGTGGATTAAAAATATAAAATTAATTCTCAAATTAAGGAGGCCATTAATGTTTCAATTATACCAATTAAAAAGCCTCTAAACTCCTATAAATATCTAAAGGCTTGGCTAAAAAAGGGGTGGGATTATCTTCACTAAAAGCTCGGCTAAAAAGGGGGTGGAATTATCTTCACTTTGAGCTTATGCTAGAGAACCAGAGTTATTTTTCTTCAAAAGCTTTTCAAAAGTCACCAACTGAAGAACTTGAGTTTAGATCGTCAACAGGGAGCAGGATCATTCTCCACAGCTACAGCAGAACACATCATTAAATAAAGAGGAATCATTTTCCTCAACTTCTGTAAATGGACAACTATTTTTATTTTAATCTCTCTTTGAGTTTTCAATAAAATTCCAAGTTTATGGCGAACAAAAGATTGGCAACTCCGCTGGGGATTACAATCAGAACGGTTTGCCAGTAGAGTCGCTCTTTGAGTTTTCAATAAAATTCCAAGTTTATGGCGAACAAAAGATTGGCAACTCCGCTGGGGATTACAATCAGAACGGTTTGCCAGTAGAGTCGCCAATTTTCTGTTGCCATAAAATTGGTATTTCTTGAAAACTCAAAGAGAGATTACAATAATTACAGCTTCCCACTTGCGTTTAAAAGTGTAGGGTCGCATTTTTCCTCTTTAAATGTAGATCCGCATTTTTAGGCACAGGGTCGCATTTTAGCCTAAAATTATCAATTATTTCATATATCCAAAGTATTTGAAAATGCCTTTAAAGTTATGAAATTTTGAAAACTTTGTAAGGGGTTATGGCAAAATTTTGAGAAAAGAAAGAAAAAGATGGATTCATAGTTTTAGCCAAAGATGGCTAGCTCATGGATCATCTACCAAAGAGAGAGATCCGCATTTTGAGCTAAGAAAAAGTAAAACACGACTCTCGAGACTGCATTTTGCCTTTAAAATATCAAGATGAAAAGATCTCCTTAAGAGTAAATACGAGCCACTGAAGCTTTAAAAATGACTAAGGAGTCAAAATGTAGATCCTTATTCAGAGAGATACGCATCTTAAGCTAAGTAAAGGCTAACATACACGGCCCCCTCAGGGTCGCATTTGGTCCTCAAAACCTTAAAATACAAGGTTATTTTTTTATCCTCAAATGCAGATCCTTATCCAAGTGAGATCCGCATGGACTCTCATGGTCGAATTTTAACTAAAACATAGACCTAATCTGCTATTCAAGCACAAGGTCACTTTGAGACCCACAAAAGGTTATAAAAACTAAAATTAACTTTGTTTCAAAACAAACATGGGCCTAACTAAGAAGCGAACACGTGGATCATCAACTAAATAATGATCCCTATTTTTAACTATCTTTTGAGCTCACGATTAGAGCTAAATATAATTAAAACACAAAACCCAAAGGTTCGCATTTTCACTCCAAAATCTCCAAGGATAAAAACTATCATTGTTTGTACCTAAATGCAGGTCTAATCAAGCAGGACACGTTACTGGGAGCTAAAACATGCATCATCAATCATAGAGAGATCTATGTTAGACCTTTCTTCTAAGCTCATATTTGGAGCAAAGTATAACCAAAACGCGAATGCTAGAGGAATGCGTTTTCATTTCAAAGCCACAAGAGGCGAAAATTATCTTCATTAACATCTAAATGCGGGTCTTAGTATGCCATGCAAGCTGCAATGAGTTAAAATGCGGATCTAAAGGCTGAAATCTGTGTTTAGTTACAAATCCAGAGGATTAAAGATGTCAGTTATAAATCCTGGGGATTTAATATAAATTCAGTGGATTAAAAACAAAAAATTAATTCTCAAATTAAATAGGCTATTAATTGGACAGGTACACCATTCTAAAGCCTCTAAACTTCTATAAATAGCCAAAGGCTTGGCTAATAAAGGGGTGGGGATTGTCTCTACTTTGAGCTTGTGCTAGAGAACTAGAGTTCTTTCTCTTCAAAAGCTTTGCAAAACCTACCAACTTAAGAACTTGAGTTCGGATCGTCAACAGAGAGTAGGATCACCCTCTACGGCTACAACAGAACCCGACATTAAACAAAGAGAAATATTTTCCTCATCTTCTGTAAACGGAAAACTATTCTTGTTGTAATCTTTGTTTGAGTTTTCAATAAAATTTTAATTTTATGGCAAACAATAACCATATTCCACGCATTAATAGGGTGACCTCATGGAGATCGTGATCTTTCACGGTTCTTATTAGTTTTATTTTATTTATAAAATAGTTTTCATCTTTCTTTTGCCATCCTTGGTTCGTATTTGAGGGCATGCATGAGTCTTGTGAGGGAGGAATTTTGTATTTTCTTTCCTAGAATTTTTATTTTCTTTTAGGTTTTGTTTTACATTTTTTTTTAATTTTTAGGATTTTTTGGGTTTCTTTATTTTTCACCTAGGTAGTTTTAGGTTCTTTTAGGGGGAAAAAATCTTTTGAAAAATTTTAAAAAGGAAATTAAAAAAATATCAAAAACTAAAAATTAAAGATGTAAAAAATCAACTTAATTACAGATAAAGAATAAATTAAGATTATAGATTTGATGGGAAAGGAGATTAGATAATATACCTAGAAATTTTTGATGAAAATTAAAATCTGAAAATAGATACCCCTAAGGATGATATCTAGGTAATTATATATTTATTTCATTAAGTTCACAATAGTTTATTAGGTTAAGAATGAAGACAATAATAATTGACTAGTTTTTTGATCTCTAAGAAAAAGAAAAGTGAAAGAAAAAGAGAAAACTAAGAGGTGAGCCTGGTATTAACGCAATGATATTTTATAAACAAATAAATTTCTTACAATTACTAAGTAGTTGGGTATATGTGCCTCGCTAAGTATATGTCTTCACATGAATGGTATTTTTAAGAAATTAAATTTTATCCAAGTAATCAGGAATTTACGCCTAAGCGAACGTAAATATTCGCATGAAAGATGAAATATTCACTGAAAAAGGAAAACAATAAAAAGGAAAAAAATAGAGTAAAAGATGAATCAAGAGTTAAATTTAATTCCAAAACTGAAATAAACTATTACACGTGCACGTAATGTATAAGAGCTGAAGAATTAATAATTAGTGGTTATTGAAAGATAATATTTAAATTATTGATTAAAATAATAATGTATTTGATATGATGTTTGACTTGAAAAATATTTAATCTAAATGCATTCATGATTTTGTAGATTAGTATGATTAATTGAAAATAATTCAAAAAGATTTTTCTTTCTTTCGTACATAATGTGTTATTTTGTTTTATTAATTAGGAATTTTTATTTTTATCGATTTTCTGTTACCCTTACTTTTCTATTTATGTCTTAATCTCCCTTCTTCTTAAATTTTGCGGGTATATTTATTAAAATTCTTACAAGACACAACTCGTCCACTAGGGTAATTTAGGGGTTTAATGGCCTATTGAATGTGCTAAGTACAACCATGATTCTTACGAAAGTGAGTTAGGATTTTATTTTTTTCATTTTTTTAGCTTTATGTTTTGCTCAAAAACTAGCGAAAGATGTGTGTGGGGGTGTGATAAGTGTCATATTTTGCATATTTTCTGCTGTATTTTATATATTTTTGTGTATAAATATTTGCTACTTGGGTATATTTAATATGTTTTTATATGTAATAAAGGATTTTCACGGAAGAGAAGGAGAAAATTTGTCAAATATATGTGTAAGGAAAGTCAACTACGATGAACACAAAAATCCATGTACAACAACATTAATTTCAAGAGCAATTCCAACAAAGATAAAGTTTGAACAGGAAAAAAAAAATCTATGTCGGAGAAATTTATAGAACTCTAAATTATTTTTGAAATGACACTAAGAATAGCTTAATTTGGGTTCGTATGAAAAACTTATGCCTGTTTTTATTGAAGTTCTACATAATGGAAGATCCAGTCCAACGGGTTACGGGTGTGCAGAAATTAATTTCGGGTTTGGGACCTTGAAAATAGTATTTTAAGATATCTAATCTCAACCATTAGTTTTTAATAACTATGAATTTGATTATTATTATATATTTTGAGATTTGTTTATGTTGGATTTGGATTGCATCTTTTGTAGCAGAGTTTAAGTTTAATTCGGATTGTATTCAGGTTATAAATACCCCATAAATTCTTGTAAACTAAAATATTTTTGTACTTTTGATAATTAATAAATTGGAGGTTGAGTTCTAGAAAGCGGCAACCTGCCATACCAGATCTCGATGGAGTTCTATCCTCTTTCCATCTAGTTCTTATAGTTAATCAATTTATTTTGCATTATTAATTTGAATTACTTGCTTTCTAGATTAATATTTTACTCGTTTTCTAAGAAAAATTAGATTTTTATTGTATATCATGAATAAAAATAGTATTTTGATAGTAAGGACAAAAGTTATCGCCATTTTACTTTGGACTTGTTGCTCCTGATTTATGGACTTAGTAAAGCAGCCATGCTGAAACTTTCAGGTAATGTTAGCTTGGAAAACAGCTGAATTACAATTAGTTTTCTTTAGAAGAATTATAATTTACCGAGTTTGTTTTGTAACAGATTTAGAATGAGGTTAATCGAAGTTAAAATGAAAAGTTATAACCGCTCTAAAAAGGACTACTACAATATCTAAATAGTGATATGATATATGCACATATAACATGAACAGTAGGACACATGCAATGAAGTTAAGATAAATGCAAGTTTTGAGAATGTATAATCTTGCAAATAGATTAATAATATATTTTGTATCATGGATAAGGAGATTGTGTGCACATATGCATGTGATCATGCTCAATTTTGGCTTAAAGCACATGCACACCTAGAAATATCAGTATAAACTATATAATATGATATGTCAAGCAATTGAAATATAATATCTAAGTAAAATTTCAATTTCTCTTTATTCAACATAAAATTGGCATGGTCTAGATCTTTCTACATCAAGAAATTACAAATTAAATGATTGGAGAGTGAATTCTTTCTTCTTGTTGAGTCTGAATCTAAAATAGATCAATATTGATGTGATTACTCTTCAAAAATTGACAAATTCCCTAAGAATCAAAGAAGAAATGAGGGAAAGTTGCTATTGAAGATAGCCTCAGGATGGAGAAGAAGATTAAAGCTCATGTGAAGAGGGTAAACTCAAGAATAAGAATCATATGGCCATATAGTAGATCTTTAGTCCATTTTCAAGCTGATTATTTAGCAAATTATTTGAAAAAATTAGAGAAGAAATTAAGGTTTGAGCTTTGAAGAGAAAATAAAGAGGATCATAAGAGGTATAAGTTTTATTATTTTCAAAATTTTCTGAATTTATTTAAACAGTTAGTAGAAACAGGATATAAAGTAATGTTAAAAACTCTTAAATTTCATCTTAATTACAAAACATCAATCAAAAAATAGTCAAGGAAGGCGGCTAGACTGTTAGAGACAAAACTTAATAAGGAAAATAGAAAAAAAAAATTTAGATTTAAATTGATTATTTAAATTGGTATTTGCCCAAAAGTTGATCGACCTGGAATAATCATAGAAAGTTTTAAAATACCAAAATAATAAGATAAAAGATCCCTGCTCTACGAAATTTGAAATTAAATATTAAAAAGAAAGATACAATTCAATTTGCTCAGTAGTGGCCCATATCAGTATTTGAGCTCCGAGCTATATGGATAATACAGAATAAACCGATAAAAGAGTTTAAGGATTAGAGTCATTACAGTCTACCCATCTGACAAAAAAGTTTCATCCTTAAAATTTAAATTAAGAATGAAAGATAACAATAATGTAAATGGCAAAACACTGATGGAATAATAATGAATTTTAATAGGCTCTTGGGTATCAATGGAAATAGATATGAATATTTTTCCTTGATATCATCCTCTCGCTCACAAGTGAACTCACTTGGAGAGTGATTATCTCAAGAGACATGAACAAGGGGGATTATACGATTTTTAAGCTCCACAATAGTTACTAGTCTTTGCTCAAAAGATAGATCACGATCTAACTCAACCTCTAATACATTCGGAATCAATCTGTCCTCACCAACATATTTCCTTAATTGAGAAACGTGAAAAACATTGTAGATAACCTTCTTTAAAAAAAAATCCATTTCTTACACTAGCATATCTTGAATAAGTATAGATATGACTGTTATATTTTATTTTCTGGCTCCTAATCTCTTCTTCAATTCTTGACTTCGTAACATGACCCTTACTAGTGGTATAGCTTGATTCTGTAACGACTTTATTTTATGATGCAATATTTGTATTAAAGCTTCATTATATAATGAATCTTCTTGAATCTAAAGAGATTGATATGTATTGACGTAGGATTGGATTATGCACATACTTTAATAATTTGTAGATATGAAAAACATCTTGAATTCGAGCTCACTCAAGATGTAGGACTCAGTGGTATGCCACCAATCAGCTCGTTCTGTAATTTTAAGGATTCAAATTTATTTATTCAATTTGTCATAGTCCCTTTATTGGTATGATTTTTAGAAGTACCTTGTCATTGACTTACCTTTCTACAACAACAACAACTAAGCCTTTTATCCCAAGTATTTGGGGTAGGCTACATGAACCAAAAAAAGAATCACGCTGGATCAATCACTTTGATACTCCGTCTCCATTCATTTCTATCAAGTAATATCTCCTCATTTAAACCTCTAGAATCCATATCTTTTCGTATCACCTCTATCCATGTTTTCTTCGGTGTTCCCTTTGTTCTTTTAACTTATCCTACATTGATAAATTTTCCTCATCAAACTGGTGCATTTGTAGGCCTACGTTGTACATGAACAAACCATCATAAGTGATTTTCTTACATCTTCTCATCGATGAGAGCTGCACCTAGCTTAGCACGAATATCTTTATTTCTCACTTTATCTCTTCTAATGTTGTTGCATATCCAGTAAAGCATGCGCATCTCTACTACACTTATCTTCTTAAATGACGTTTCTTTATAGCCCAACATTCCGTACCATATAATAAAGCTGGTCTAATAGCAGTCCTATAAAAAATTTCCTTCAATCTTAACGGAATGTTATGGTCGCTAAAACTCCCGTTGCCCTCCTCTATTTCAAGCAGCCAGTTTGTATCCTATGGTTAATATCATTATCGATTTCTCCATTATTCTGAATAATAGAACTCAAATACCTAAACTGACTGCTCATTTGTATCTCTTGCCCATCCAGTTTTACAGCATTGTACTTTATGGTCCGTCGTTTATTAAATTTACACACCATATACTCTGTTTTAGACCTACTCAAATTAAAACCTCTAGATTCTAATGTGTGCCTCCATAACTCTAACTTGGCATTTACCCATGTTCTTGTCTCATCAACAAAGACAATATCATCGGCAAATAGCTACACCAAGGTATCTCATCCTGAATAGCTCTAGTAAGCTCATCCATCACTGTAATAAATAAGAATGGGCTAAATGCAGATCCTTTATGTAATTCAATTGTGATAGAAAAATCACTTGTTAAACCACCACATATTCTGTTATTGGCCACTACTCCATCATACATGTCCTTAATTATATCGATATACTTAATGGAAACTCTTTTTTTATCAATGTCCACCAAATTATCTCTCGTGGTATTTTATTATAGGTTTTCTCTAAGTCAATAAATATCATATATAAATCTCTATTTCTATCTCGGAATCACTCTATAAGTTGACGAAGTAAATAAATAGATTCTGTCATCGATCGCTCCGGTATAAATCCAAACTGGTTCTATGATATTTTAATAGTTTATCACAATCTATATTCAATTTCCTTTTCTCAAAGCTTTATAGTGTGACACATGAGTTTTATTCCCCAATAGTTAGAACAACTCTAAATATCATTCTTATTCTTATACAGATATACTAGGGTACTCTTTCTTCATTCATTTGGCATTTTCTTAGTTTGTCAAATCTTATTAAAAAGATCTGTCAGTCACCTCACACCAATCGCTCCTAAGTATCTCCATACCTCTATACGAATCTCATCTGGACCAATAGTTTTTCTTGATTCTTTTTAATGTCTCTTTTACTTGAGACTCTTTAATTCTGTGCATAAAACTACGATTCATATCCTCATAATGAATAGTAACTTCTCCCAAATCTTGAGTAAAATTACCATTATATAATCTATCAAAATAATCTTTCCATCTTTCTTTAATCTTTCTCTAAATTTATTCCATCAAAATTATTATTCTTTCTCAAATCTCTATAAAGATCTCACTTGATCTTAATAGCATTTTTTACCTTTTCATTCCACCATGATGCATCCTTACATGGTGGAGCACCGCCCCTCAACTCACTAGATATATCTTTAGCTATTCTTTTAATCCAGCTAGCTATTTTGTTCCATGTTATATCATGATCATCATAGTCCCCCCAATCTGCTTCTTGTACTACTCTATCTGCAAAAACTTTTTGATTACCTTCTAATCGCCACCAATTAATGTTAGGATCTAATTATACTTAGTCTTTCTAAGTCTCTTTCTAATATAAATATCTAAAACTAAGAGTCTATGTTGGTTAACTACACTCTCAGCGGGTACTACCTTACAATCGATACAACTAACTCTATCTACCATCCTAGTTAAAAAGAAATCTATTTGGCTTGCATTCGATCCACTTTTAAAAGTATTTTGGCTCATGTCATAATATGTGATAATATTTTATGTTGGCTGTCACCGGCCTACCACAACCCTCCTCTTTTATCCAGGCTTGGGACAGGCAATGAAAGGATAAATTTTTAAGCACAGCACTGACTGAGTTATTGACTTAACTTTCTAATTGCTCAAAATGGTTATTAGCATAAACTTTCTATCATGGTTATCAAGGTTCTAATATCAGATATCAGGATCGTATCAAATGGACAATTTTCATATCACATAGTGGGATATCGGACTATATCGAGGATATGAGCCAATATCAAAATTTTATATCGTATCAATAGCCCTCCAAAATGATATATCAGGCGATATTTCGTTTGTCATGGCCAATGTTTAGAACAATCGCGATTACGCAATCTTTCTTATTATTATTATAATTTTTTTTAATTTAACCCTTCTGCAACATCTTAAATTTCCTCGATACTTAAAGTTTCAAATCTTGGACTTCTTCCTAATAGATGAGTAATTGATATCTCCTACAATACAATCTTCAAAAGTAGATACATAATAGTAAATTCAAAGTTGTAATCGTATAAAAATTCTACTAAGGGTAAGTCCTTATCACCACTTCCTCCAAAGTTGGCATATACATCATGAGTATATCCTCTAGTATGTAAACTAGTTGTCCATCTATTTTGGGATGTGTCACCCAAGCTCGATTATAATTTCTTCCTATTCCTTTGGATAAGGTTTTCCAAATTTTTTTATCTGAATTCGGAAATCTCTATCTGATCAAACCATTTCTGGCATACTGTGATGTCAAACAATATTCTTAATACATATTTGGATTAATTTATCCATTGAGTAGTTAATTGGAATGGGATAGAAACATGCAAATATTCGCAATAAAATTGTAAATGATTCTCTATTGAGCAATTTCAATAAAATATTATAATTTTAACGGTTTTCCATTTACAGAAAATGAGGAAAAATCAAATTCCTCTTTGTTTAAAGTTGGGTTCTGAGGTAGCTGTGGAGGACAATCTTGCTCTCTATTGACACTCCGCATAAACTCTTTCAATTGGCAAAAAAGGCTCTGAACTTCTGATCACAAATGATGGTTTAAGAAGACGATGATCGATGCCTTCTCTTTCTGTTTTCCCGCTTGTTATAGGGGTTTTGGGGAAATGTCCTCGTCTCATTTGTTCGACCGTTAGCCTCACTACTCGAGAAGTGCCGTCATATTTGTTAGGTGGTTACCCCCATGATCTAAATAATGCCGCCACATTTGTTCGGCAGTTGGCTCCATGATCCGTGGTGGCAACTTTTCTTGTTCGGGTCGGGTGACTTTGTATTAAACTCCTCCCCGAAAATTATGGATAGCATTGTGAATCTCAACTTTAGATTCACGAATTTATTTTGTCGTAGCTGGGTCGCGAACCTCGAACTTTAGGTTCGTGGATCTGCTATGTTGCGGACCTCAAACGCTAAATTTGTGGCTCTGCTTTGTTTTTTACAGATGACTCCAGAATTTTTCGCCAACAAAACCCACTCCAAAGTTATCAAAACTCTCATGATCCTCTGAGGTGTTTTGGAATACTTTGGATATAACATTCTTCTTTGATGTGACGTAAAATTCTGTATTAGAATCTCCATCTTCTACATTTTCGAGAGTGAAATTCTGTATTAGAACTTTCAATTGAAGACAGCAAGATCCTGCCTCAATGTTTTGAACTCCCATTTCAAAAGGAATATGACTCTGTATTAGCGCCATGAACTTGCTGCTTTTGAAGGAAAATGCGACTCTGTGTCAGTGCCACGATTTTCATCTCTTGAAGGAAAATACGACTCTGTATTAGGGTCGCGAACTTTCATTTTTGAAGGAGAAATGACTTTGTATTAGTGCGACAAACTTTCATTTTTGAAGGAGAAAATGACTCTATATTAGGGTCGCGAACTTTCATTTTTGAAGGAGAAAATAACTCTGTATTAGGACCATGAACTTTCATTTTTGAAGGAGAAAACGACTCTGTATTAGGACCACGAACTTTCTTTTTTAATTTCGGAAAATCCAGAAAGCGGTTACTTTATACGGCATAGGAATTGAGATGTTCTCTGAGCTGCATTAAATGAAAAGATACTCACGAGATTCGGGCTAGAGATCACGTCCATCCGAAGATCTCACTCGTCAAATTATCTGTTATATAATCTCGATTTTGGGGAATAGGGCATTTCTAACTTCTTCCTGAGAAATTTGAACTCCAGGCTCCTCTTCAAAGTTTTCAAGGCTCTTCATCTTCGGCCTTCCTTAACCTCCAATTTTTCTCATGAAAGATTTCTTTAGTCTGCAAAAGATGCTGAAAAAAGCTTCCTCATCTGATGCTTTTGCAAGCAGTTATCAGGACCCTCAGACCACTTCTAGTTCCATAGTGGTTCGGCAGGAACCTTTTGTTGGAAGTAATTCTCTTACTTTACATTAAAAGACAATTCTTTTTATAGAAAGTCCTTTTTTCTTTTGTTTTGATCACAAAATCTTCTTTGCAGTTGTTTATGCTTTAAACCCCCGGTTGAAAGACCATTATTTTGGTTTTTCAGGCGGCTATTATGGAAAGAGAGAGTTTAGGTTCGGCCAAATTTTTCCAAGTTGCACCACTTCCGGTGGCCAAGAAAGGGAAAGCAAAATTCTCAATCCTACTCGCCCGATATTGTGAGAACTGATGACCACTACTTCTTTCGAAGGGGACAACCGACCTTTGTTGAACAAACCTACCTTCCTATTTGGTGATCACCTCTCGGCACCTGACAATGGTCTGGATGACGGAGATTACAAATAGTTTCGCTAAGTTAACGGTCGTAACTTGTTTCTTCCCAACATGAAGAGATCTTGCCCGTTTCTTTTTTTTAATCTCTTTCCATTTCTAGACAAATAGATTGGCATTTAAATAGACCGCAAGATGGTGTTTTGCTAGGAGCATTCAATTCACAAGGTGCTTTCCCTCATTGTACTGGGAAGCATTTTTGAAGATTGTTTCTAAGGTCTTTCAAACAGGATTTTCCTATAGGTGAAACAGTCATAGTTGCCCAGACTTTCCTGCACTGGTTCGTCAATGCGCAAGGAGAATTTTCAGTCCAAGACTTCCGTCCTCCTGGATGGGTTCACTGTTCTTCGAAAGGGGAATGGGCAATCTTAACTGACTTCTTTCTAAGAGCTTTCAGAGATCAGTTCCAATATGCAAACCTTTACTGTGCCATTAGGGCGGTTCAGCATGGCATTCCTGCTAGTCGATTCCATTTCTTTTCTTTGTTGGAATTGTATAATCCTGATACTTGTATAGTCATCTCTCCCCACAGTGAACTGGGTTTCGCTCTGCATGAGATGCATGAAATCTCAGGGCTGCCTATAGGAGACATCCCATATGAAGAGTATGTCCCTACTGGGGAAGAGCTTCATTTGTTGAAGACTCAAGACCCTATGGTCTATGATACTTATTGGGAATTGTTTTGCCACTATCACATTTGTACTCATATATCTGGCACTCGTAGCGTAAAGCAAAAAAAGTGGTTGCAGTATCTTCTTCCAAATTTTTCAAAGAATAAACCTAATTTTACCATCTCCCTCTGGTTTCTGAAAAAGAGGTCGAGAGAAGGATTGCCAATTTTGGGACAGATGCATATGTTGCCGAATCTAACAAGGATGTCTTCAAAATTGGAACATCCTTTAAAAGCTTTCACTACCAAACTCTTCAATTTTTATCTGATCCAGCTTTCCTGGCAGGTTATTTGATGCTTTGGTTAAAAAAATGTGTAATTCCTTCACAGGATACCATACCCATACCCATCAGAGCGATATTCCCGGCCGTCTTGCTCGCGTTTGGTCGGCGGCTCAGCTTACTACCCGCAATGGTGTGCAGTATCCAAAGTGGATTGAGGAAGCTGGTAGATAAGTTTTGTAATGTCAAGAAGGAGCAAACAGCAGAAGGGAGTTGATTACTAAGACTCACAATCCGTGCGTGAAGCTTCCTTATACTTATTTGATGGCATGATTGGTCTTACACTGCCCCACCCTAATGAGTCATGCTGATTCGCAGGTTGACTTGAGTGCTCCCAAAGTACAATATTATGAGAGATCGCAGTGGAAAGGGAGCTATATGGCTGCGATTCGCAAGACTCTTCACTATCATGTGAACTTTGAGTTGTTCAAATGTTTCTCCTACTTTCCAAATGTTGGATATGAGGAGGAATTTGCAAACGTTGCTGGTGTTGACAAATTTACTGTTTTGTCCCCAGGATGCTTCTGGTGGTTAATAAATATCCATCCATGACATCTGGTTCTCCGTTTGGGGAACCACTACTATATAGAGCCTTATTTTCTGAATCGCTTTGCTCGACAGTTCAGGTATGATCAGCTCTATGTTGGTAATCCCAACAAGGAATTAAGTTTTGCCGAAAATTTGCTCGAAGGAGCTTGGGCTTGGTTCCACTTCATCGCGGGTGGTACTCAAGCCAGATTCGATCTTCTACTCAAGACTCAGAGCTCATATATGAGTTTCGATTTCTGCAAATGGTATGCGGATGCTAACTCCGCCCCTCAGAATTTTAACACCAATCTTACTTGTTTGAAAGATATTAGAGCATGGTATGCTCAAAAAAATGAGGCTGGCAGTACGAAGGTGGCTAGAATGGAGGATTTCGGAGCAGAATGTGGTTTGGAAGACTTGGAACCAATAGTCCAACAGGGAGAGGAAGGTGATAGTGCGGTGATCCCATCTGCCCAACCTGTTTCCCTTGATGTTTCTCCACTTCCGACGCTGAAGGAAGCTTCTCCTTAGCCGAAATCTCCTCCAAAAAAGCTTTTGTACAAACGGAAGAGATTGAGGCGTCTCAGTGATTTGCCTACCACTCCGCAGGACATACCATCTGAAGCTAGTTCAGCTCTGGAAATAGTTGCGAAGGAACCAGGGGAAGATGAAGATGACTCGGCTCTAATTCTTCGTTCTTCCAAGAAACGTCAAAGTCAAGGGCCTGTCTTCCGTAATGACTCTACATTGGTGACTGCTCATACCTCTTCTGCTCTTCCTACACAAGAAGATATTGCATTCCCTGCTCGCCAGACTGTTATTAGTGATGAAGTGATTGTTCTGCCTATTGCTGCACAAAAAGAGTCTGCATCCCTCGCTCGTCAAGTTGTTGTTGAGGATGAACCGGTTGCCCCTTCTATTACTGCACAAGGGGGTTCTGTGACCCCTACTCATCAAGTTGTTGATGATGAGGTGGAGATAATTGTGGAAGTTCGCACATTAGATTCCCTCAAAGTAACGTCTCTTCCAACAGATCATGATAATGATGATATCAGTAGTAGAGATCTTGGTTCTAGTACTCCTCCGTCAGATCATGGCAAATATGTATACTTGAGTGAAGACGTTCCAGCCGAGGTGTACGGACCTAGAGAATCTTGTGTTCATCCTTCAGGTTTACTTTTATACTTTACCATCTTTTGTTTAAAATTCCGCCATTGTTTAATGATAGTGTATCATTCAATCATCAAGTCCTTCCTTTTTAACAGCTCTTACTTAGACTCCATCTTTGGAGCATATGGTTGTAGATGACACTCCAAACAGCACCATCATCGAAGTCCTTACTGAAGTAGTCTATGGGGTGATTGAGACCACTGTTTCTGCAGCTAATACTTCTAAAGTAGTGGTTCCTTCAATGGAAATTGCCACCCATATCGTTCCGACTACAGTTGCTGCAACAATTGCTTCTGCTGAGTGTATGGAAATTGCTATTTCTAGTACTGGTGCACTGCTTCTCTGCAGCAGAGTACAGTTCAGGATACACCAGCTCCAGTTGTTACTGATTCTTCGCATGTGGAGATTGATGCTTTTGAAATTAACTTGCTAAAGGATACGGTGGAAACCTTTCTCTACTTTCTGGATTGTTGTATTGAGAATATACTGAAAGGGGCTTCTTTTGCTTCTCTTGCCAATATTCTTCATCTTTACTTGACTGGTATAGTCAGTATTGGTGGGGAGAAAAAAGCTGCTCCTTATAGGCTTATGATAGCTCAACTTCAAGGCTACGCTGAGTCTTTGTCAACATCGCGGAGTGCTGACAAATGTGAAGTAGTTGAAGCTACCTTCCATAAGCTGATGGAGGAGAAACTTGGTTTGCAGAAGGAGTTCAAAGAAAAAGTTGATGCCTGTAGAGCTTCCTTCGAGAAGAGCCAATCAGACAGTCAATTTCTAGCCTTTCAAGTAAAAACTACTGCCTTGGTTGTCAAGAATAATGACGAGGCCATTGTTAGGACTCATGAGTCCATCGCTAAAACTCAGGCTTTCTTAGCTAAGATTACTAAAGAACGTGATGAATCAATGAAGAGTCTTATGAGCTTATCCAGACAACAGAATAATGCGATAAAAGATCTTCAGGCAGTACAAGCCGAACTGGAGGCACTGGAGGTCGCTTCAGCACAAAGTACTATTGCTAGTGAAGAGGAATTGCATCGTCAAGTCACTGTTCAAGCTTATGAGATCATCTAGCAAGAAATTAGTGATGCTGAAGAGAAGATACAGGCCCTCTTAAATCATCGAATTGTATAAAAAAAATCCTTTTTTTTATAGTCCGAGTTTCTGTAATCTCTCTTACAATTCTTCTAACTTTTACTTTTCATGACATGTTTTATTCTTCATATAGTAAACATGATTTTGCACTTCAGAATTGCTACTTTGTGTTTGTCTTCAGAGACTTTTGTCCAACTTGTTATCTTGTGTTTTGAAGTCTGCAAATTTACGTAGGATCCATGGTATCCGTATATCAGGCATGTTTTTACATCTCAAGACCGCGACTTTATATTAGTAAGATTCTTTCCTTTGTCAGATGTACGCGACCTTCATAAGATTTCGTCAAGTTCGCGTCTTTTCATCCTGAAGTTCACAAGATAAAAATTCTTCTTTAAGAATTTGTAGCGGTTTTTGCGAGTCAGGACATAACCCTTTATCTGGTTAACCAGTGTGAAATCCCAAGCATCATACGCTCTTATTAATGGTAAGATCCTTTGGTTGCAAAATCTAAGTGTCCCATGCAACAGTAATAAATTCTTTTGGGATTCGAATTGAGAATCCCACCCGAAGATTTGGTCTTATCTTCTCCCAACCGAAGATCATAACCATGGGACCATCTATATAAGACGCATGACCTCTTCTATGAAGGATCATTCTGACATGAGAAAAGTTTCTTCCTCGTTGTCTTCTTTTCCTTTCTTTTGTAGTTGATTTATCCGTGCAGCCATATTTTCTTCTTCTCCAATCGAAGTGATGGATGGGAATTGGCATGTTACAAGACCTCCAGACTGCATCAATCCAGAGGGGTATCCCACCGAAAAGATTTTTATGACCGTAGTCATTTTCCTTAATTAAGATAAACTTCTTCTTCTGATCAATATTATTCTCCCTCTTCTTCTTCTTTTTAACAAGAGTTTGAATTGGCTGCAGGAGATAACCGTAGTCATTCTCCTAAACAATGGCCCAGATCCGATAGGCTCGTAATTGCTTCCAATAACTCTAGAGTATTGGAAGGTCTCACGTATTTTCCATGAGAGAAAAGATTTCGGGTCTGTGACATTATCTTTTTTCTTGCCTGGCATCCCGCAAGGTTGGGATACTAAATGGTTAGGGTGACACTCAATTTCAGAAATCCCTCACATTGTATATTTGGAAACATGCATTTGGTATGCCCAGTTTTGCATTAATCAAATCACTGGTGACGTTGATAATGACTGAGCAAACCAACTCGATGGCCCTAACTGTTGGCAGGAAAAGACTACAAGAGCAAACTTTCTACCTTTAAGCCATCCTTGGAGGGGAGACTACAAAAGCAAATTCGCCATTCTGGAAGAGGAAGCTACAGAAGCAAGTTTGCTATCCGAAAAGAGGAGGCTACAGGAGCAAACTTTTTGCCTTTAAGCTACGTAGGAAGAGGAGGCTACAGAAGCAAACTTTTACTTTTTCTCATATCAGTGATTTGTATTCATTCTTGTTGAGTATAGTGCTAGGGAACTTTCTATACCTTTGATTTGATAATAAATAAAGAGGTTCTTTCTTTTTGCATAAACAGAAGTGGTTGATGAATAATTTGGTTATTGATTATCAGAGATAACCGTTAACTTGATAATCCTTAAATCGCCCAAAATTTTCCAACCACTCAAAGTTGCTGCGAATGAGAGAACTTCTCGAATCAGGATGGAAGTAATCATTAACTCCCTTGATCAGGTTGAAACTCGCACTGTTTAGTGATTTTCAGTATAACGGTTTTTGATTTGCTAGAGGTACTTTTTTAACTTGGCAAGTTTGGAGAAAAGAAATTTTGATTCGTCAAAGGTATTTTTTTTAACTTGGCAAGTTTGGAGGAAAGAAATTTTGATTTGCCAGAGGTATTCTTTAACTTGGCAAGTTTGGAGGAAAGAAATTTTAATTTTCCAGAGGTATTATTTAACTTGGCAAGTTTGGAGGAAAGAAATTTTGATTCGCCAGAGGTATTTTTTAACTTGGTAAGTTTGGAGGAAAAAAATTTTGATTTGCCAGAGATATTTTTTTTAACTTGGCAAGTTTGGAGGAAAGAAATTTTGATTCATGACTCAAGGAAATCTTTAGTCTAGAACTGTGAATCTTTATTAATGAACCCTCGATTACAGATAAATTTTTTATTCACCATTTGCGTTGAACTACCCAGATTACATCACAACTGGTGTTCTGCGGAACAATTTCACTAAGAATAATATTTCTTCAAAAACTTACCGTAAATTGGCATCATGATCTTATCACTATTCGGTTTTGCCAACCGATATGCGCCATTAGAGTAAACTGTATCAATGACAAAGGGCCCCTCCCATTTTAGCTGGAACTTTCCTTTAGGTTTTTGACTAGTTATGATCGGTCTACTTACTAAAAGGATCAAATCACTCTTTTTAAAAGTTCTTCGTTAGGCCTTTCTCTTAAAAGTTCTGAAGATTCGCGCCTGGTATAGTTCAATACTCTGTTGAGCTTCCAATCGCTTATGATCCAGGACTTCTAATTCTTGGAGCCTTTGCTGATGTCGTTCTTCTTGCATCATCCTAGTCGTTAGTGCGACTCACAATGATGGAATTTGAATTTCCAAATGTAGGACCGCTTCTGACCCTTACACTAAAGAAAAAGGCGTGGCGTTGGTGGGGGTTCGGACCGTAGTGTGATATGCCCACAGACATTTTCCGAGCTTCTCATCTCAGTCCCTTTGATTAGATGACACAAATGTTTTGAGGAGTTTTACTATGGTCTTATTGAAAGCTTCTGCTAGACCATTGGCTGTAGGGTAATATGGCGAGGAAACTACATCTTCGATCCTGTATTTGTTGCAGAATCTGGAAAATAGTTGGCTCATGAATTGAGGCCCATTGTCATGAATGATTCTCTTGGGCACTTTAAAGCGATATAGCACATGGTGTTTAATGAACTTGATCACATCCGATGACTTTACTTCGGTTAGGAAAATGGCTTCAATACATTTCGAAAAGTAATATGTTACAGCTAGAATGAAGCGGTGCCCTCTCATTGATGGCGGAGAAATTGGCCCAACAATGTCCATTCCCCATTACTCAAATGGCCACGATGTAGTCATTGGGTGGAGATATTCTGGAGCTTGATGTATAAAGTCTACATATATTTGGCAGGCTTTACACTTCTTGACGTAATTAACCGCTTCTGTCATCATTTTAGGCTAATAATAACCCATTCTTTAGATTCTATCACAGAGTTTCGGCCTTGGTTGGTTTGCTCCGCAAATGCTAGTGTGAGCTTCTTCAAGTACTTTTCGAGCTTCTCGGTTAGAGAGACAGCAAAGTAATATTTCGTCATAAGATTTCCTGTATAATGTCTGGAGCTCTGCATTATAATAGAATCGAATAGCCCTTCTTTGGATTGCTCTAGCTTCTTTTGGATCTTCAGGTAATACGCCGTAAAGGATGTAATCTATATAGGTGAATCGCCAATCCCTTGGTTCTAGATTTGACTTGAAAACACCAGTCTCGTCTTCCTGTTGCTTCCTCAATTCCTTTTTGAGTTTGTCCTTTAGACAGAATAATTCTCTGCTTCCTACCATAATTTGCTTTTTAGCATGTTTGTGCAAGGCCAATGTAGCAGCTAAGGAAGCCAGTGAATCTGCATAGCTATTCCGATGGTGCTTTATGCGACTGACATAGAAACTATTGAAACCATCGGCTATCTTAATTACTGCGCGATAATATGGCGAAAGGTCTTCATGTTTGACTTCATATTCCCCTTTAATTTGGTTTACGACAAGTTGAGAATCCCCATATACTTCCAAATATTTTACTCCCAATTGTTTAGCTATCTTTAAGCTGATTAGGAGGGCATTATACTCCACAATATTGTTGGAGCACAGATTTGTTAGCGAGTACGCTCGAGGAATGATGTGGTTGTAAGGAAAGACAAAAACAACTCCTACTCCTGTTGTCATTTTTCCCTCAGTTCCCATTTGAGAGGCGCCATCAAAGAAAAGTTGCCAGATATCTTTCGTGACAATATTTACCTCTGGAAACTCTTGCGAGATGACTTTTTTTAGAATCGGACCCCACTCACCCAACTCTCCAGGAATTTCTTCTCTAACTTCGAGGATGTCGGGATTGGGTGCTCGGCTAGGAAATCAGGTATGGTCTGTCCCTTAATAGATTTTGTGGGACAAAATGCATATCATATTGTGATAACAAAATAGCCCAATTGCATAGCCTTGAATTCAACGATCCGGGTTTAGTAATTAGTATTCTCAGGGGGTTAACTCTCGATATAATGTGAATGGTCTGTCCAACTAAATAGTGTCGTGTTTTCTGTACTGCAAATACTAAAGCTAAACATTCCTTTTCCACTGGGTTATATTAGTGTTCCGCCCCGATCATCATTCTGCTGAAGTAATAAGTAGCTTGTTCGTAACCTGACTTATTTTTCTGCGCTAACAAGGCTCCCAAGAAGTGGTCCATAGCCCTCACATATAGCAGGAAAGGTATTACCGAGACTGGGGCAACGAGCACTGGTGGTTACGTGAGATATTGTTTGACTTCTTCGAAAGCCGTTTGGCATGCGTCATCCCAGACAAATGACACTCCTTTCCTCATTAACCTAGTAAAGGGCTGACATTTACTGGACAAATTTGATATGAATTTGTGGATGTATGCCAACCTACCTTGCAGTCCTCTTAATTCTTTGAGACTGCGGGGAGGTGGCATATATTTGATTGCCTTAATCTTGTCCGGGTCAAGATAAATTCCTTTGGAAGTTACCATGAAGCCGAGGAATTTTCCACTAGAGACTCCCAGAAAAAATTTAGTCGGGTTCATCTTGAGCTGGTGTTTCCTCATGAGGTCAAACACTATCTTCAAATCTTTTAGGTGACCATTCTTATTCTTGCTTTTAATTGCTAGTTCATCTACGTAACATTCCACTGTCCTTCGCAGATGCTCTTGAAATATTACGTTCATAGCACGTTGATACGTGGCACCTGTATTCTTTAGGCCGAATGGCATGACCGTATAGCAACCGAGCGGTGTTATGAAAGACGTATATTTCTCATCATCAGGGTGCATCTTTATCTAATTGTACCCTGAGAATCCATCCATGAATGTCATACGTACGTACCCACAAGTATTATCTATCATAACATCTGTGATGGGTAATGGAAATTCGTCCTTAGGGCCGGCTTCATTCAAATCCCTAAAATCAATACAAATCCAGATTTTTTTGTTCTTCTTGGTTACAGGAACTATATTCGCGACCCAATTAGGGTGTTGTTCCTCGCGAATAAAGCCTGACTCGATCAAATTTTTTATTTCAACTTCAATAGCTTCCATGATCTCTGGACGGAATCTTCATTGTTGTTACTTTACTAGCTTAGTATTTGGTCGGATGTTCAATTTGTGAACTGCGACACTTGGGTCTAATCCTGGCATCTCCTCATAACTCCAGGTGAAATGTCGATGTACTCGGGAATAAGGGATATCAATTCTTCTTTCTCTTCCGAGGATAGATTCTCACTTATAAATATGAGTTTAGGATTCTTTTCATCTCCCATATTTATTTGGATTACTTTATCTTCAATTGGAGGCTCGCGCTGCTCAAACTGAATTTTTCACTTCGCGTTAAAATGTTTGGCCCAGGGGTCATCTTTTATTGGCGAGGCTTCACCTAGGTCTTCGCTTTCTTTGATCACGGAGGCCATGTTCGCGGACACTTCGTGGAAGATCATACCGACACTGACATCTGAATCCCAACATGACGATTCTGACGAATGGTCGAATTGCCCTTCTTCGGTTCCCTCACTTGAGGAACCCTTGGGAGTGGTAACATATCCCAACCTCCTGCCGGTTTTCTGATAATAATTTGGCATTTTTCCTCTTGGACAAAGGATCAGAGAATTGTTCTCCTTCACCTTCCGAAGTTCAACCCCCTTCCTTTGGCTAGGTTATATCCCATTTTCTTTATCAGTTTACGAGAATTTTCATCGTAGTGGAAGAACTCAGGATTTTCCTGTTCTTCTTCAGAATCTAAGCATTTCTTTTTGCTTTTGTTGCTTGCCTTTCCGAATATTATGGATTTCTGAGTTCCGTCCCTGGGAGGAATCTAAAAAACAGCCTTGTTGGCATTTTCATGGTCATCACTCAGTTCGTGAAAGGACGATTAGATAGGTGCATGGAAAGAAGTTAGAGAGCATATTTTATCTAAACAATAACTGAATGTGTCAGTGCTAGTACTTGAGGATTCAGAATCAACACCAGAAGAATAAGCAAACTCTAAGTTTTCATTTATCACCCATTCACCATCAGAGTGAATGGTGTTATTTACATCAAGACCTTCAAGGCTTATCACAATGGGCTCACCGTCCCAAATTACATCCTCGGATTTCGAATCTTTGGATCCTGATTCTATATCTGTTTCATCACCGCTATCAGAGGCATCTGGAGCGGGCTAATCTAAGGCATCAAATGCATCTTGATATAGCAACACGTCGGTAAAGTAGTTTTGACTCTTATAAAGGGTTACTTTTCCGCGACCAGAGTTTTTACGTTCCCGTCTTTATCCGCATATTTCATGCATTGATGTAGTGTGGATGGCATAATGACGTTGTTATGGATCCAAGGTCTTTCCAGTAGCAGATTGTAAGACGTGTAAGTATCTATCACATAGCACGTGACTTTCGTCTTCAGATTGCCCATTTGGC